>VZSZ01012177.1:398148-525218 GCA_013398815.1 Ibidorhyncha struthersii
ACTGTGACCATACATTACATGCAATGATAGCAGAATCTGTAATAACCATGTTATTTCTCAGAACAAAAATCTGAAAAAGATTACGTGGTGATAGTGTAAGAAGAAAGGAAGTTGCATGAAGTCAAATTTAAAAAAAAAAAGAAAAAACAAAGTTAATAATTAAATACAAATTACCTGTACTATTTGCAATGAAATACTATGTATATTTAGGTTGTAATTCTCAGTTAAGACTGTTCAAAACTGATTTTTTTGCTATTTTGCATTTGAAAAACTAGAGAAAACTTAAAACTAATTGCAGGGCAGGTTATTAGCACTTTTGAAATAGTTCCTGTAAGTAGTCTCAAGTGGAAGACATTCTTAAAATTTTGCTGTAACAAAATTTCTGTAACAGCAACCATAAGTATAAAGTGGTACAATCAAAGCCTAGGAGATAAATGTTTTCTTCCATTAAAGCCAGGGCATTCGCTCTCATGTGTTTTCATGAAGAATATGTATGACTCTATATTCCCGTTAAATTTACAAAACAATTACATGTTTCTTAATGTCTTCAGAATTCAGTTCTAGAGCAGCTAGACATATCACATATTTTTTTCAAATGCATTTTTATAACTAGTAAAATGGAAAACTAAAAATAACTACTTTAGAGAAACAGAACCGTGTTTGTGTGGTCATCCTCATGGTGCTAAGGGACATATCCCCTCTTAGTGGGAACAGCCATAACTTCATCAACTTCATTCCCTGTAACATATCTTTCTTAGCAGAAAACACAAACGCAACTATTGATTTAAAAACTGCATCATGGTAGCATGATAAAAAAAAAGTTCTTTCTAACATCTTATCCATTACCATTGCATCTTCTGTTTAACAATTCATTAAAAAAATGAAAATGAGCACACAAACTATTTCAAAGGGTTTTTTAGCTCCCCTCCCCTTTATGTCTAATAAAGACCATCAAAGACTATAAAGACCCTTCAAAGGTCTATTACATGAAGGACACATTACGACCACTGAAAAGAAAGACAGAAAAAAAAAACAAAAGAAAAAAGTACTTTTGCGGAACTGTTTGGGGCACAATGCACAAAGGAATTGCATATGCAGAGGGTTTTTTTTAACAGATTTAGAATATACCAGATATTTTGTGCGCATGTAATTCATGAGCATATTCAGAAAGTCAGATATGTCCAAGATGCATTTGAATCACTGTAAATACAGAGGAAGTGGTATGTACACATGTAATTTAGCAGCAATGAGTCCAGTTCACCTGGGATGTTTTGGAAATGATGCGGATGTATCAGTCAAGTCAAAACTGTACAGCAAATCTCTCATAAATTGTGTCAAAACTACTACTACCCTAGCAGAATAAAGGTCCTCAGTAGCAAACAAGTCTGCAGAGAACTGCCTGGTTGGAAGATGGCTTAGTTAGACTCCCTAGAAATATTCTTATCCAATATTTCGCTAAAGAAAAACTTTCAGAAGTTTGTACCACCTTTGCACTCCTTCCTGCATACATGTACTATGAAAGGCTTCTGTGTTTTCTGTGCAACAAAAATAGATGTTTTCTGGCTTCTTAGTAAATAACAACCCATTATGAAAAACTTGCGATTTCATTTTTCACCTTTGTAGTCCATTAACTGTAATAGCTTTTAATGTACTTTAAGCATTCTTGAGCCTCTTGGGCTGAGTGAAAAGACACACCAACAACCCGAGTGTCTAAAGGTTATTTTGGTGATAGTAGCTTTCTTGAACCTTTCGTTCAGTGGATCTTTATATTATCTGTCATAGGTTACAAATTTGACTGCTATCTGTTTAGGGTTTGAGGAGTATTTAAAGTTCAAACCAAGATCACGTTCACAATGTGCTAGATGATGTAAAAATACATAGCCTGAACTCAGTAGCTTAAGGAATTACAAGCTAATATATTAAAATTGAATATGTAACATTTAAGAAGTGAAGTGAGAATGTAGACCTGGAATGTGTTAACTGTAAATATATTTGCATATAGATACCCATCAAATTCTGTTTATATTCTTCTTGCTACTTTCTCAGAGAACAAACTAAACTAACACAGACCAGAAAGAGAATTTAAGCAAAGTTCTGGATCATTTGTTTGCTGACTTTGCTCAAGGACAGTTCAGAAAGAAGAGAATCTTTGTTGATGCTAAAACTTCGAGTCATTCATATTTATAAAAACATACTCATATGTGCTTCTATATTTATTAAGGTAAATAAGCTTATATTGTTGAGCATATATCCAAAAATGTTTCTATATTTATTAAGGTGAATAAGCAAGCTCGATATATATTTACACTATGTATAGATTATAAAAAAATTTACTGCTGACAATGCAGGATGAATATCTAACTATATAGGATGGCATATTTATCATTAGTTCCCTTTTTGTTGTATGACTGCTAACAGGAAAGCACAATTCTAACTATAACTTTGGAATATTTAAATTATTTTCCATTTTGCATGAAGGATATTTTGGCATTTTTATTTTTTATTTTAAAAGATATTAGCCAGAGGTCTAAGATTGCTCACATCTCTGCAGGGGAACATAAAATAAAAAGAGAGAGAAAGACTGGGACTTTTTAATATGTGGATTTGATAAAGTTATACTTTAATTGCTGCTACCACAGTAGTCAAGAAGCAGTTATTGTTGATTATCTGAAAATTACTTAAGAAATTTCCATTAATATCGTAGTTTAAAAGCTTTTCTGAAAGAAATGGTTTAGCTTCTTTTGTGAACATGGTGAATATTTCATATGTTGTTATAGAAAACAGCATGCACATTTTCAACAAGAGAGTGTCCTTCCCATAACACCTCAAATAACATATTCAATTTAAAATGTAAGCATGACATTCAGGCTTCATTTGCTGTTGGTGTCAATCTAAAAAAATATAAATTGATGCAGACAGAAAATTCTAATCTGATGCCCTAGGGCCAGATCCAATAAAACACTTAGGCATCTAAATTTGGTGTTAAAGCAACTAACTTTTAGGTGTTTGTCCCCCAGAAGGGAATCTTGGACTGGAGTGAGCTGGCTCTTACATTTCTATGTAGTGTATAGGGTAGGTATTTCTAGACAGGTACCAGTCAGGGGTGTTATGAGCAGCCACTGCCTCCAACATCACGTAACTTTACCCAAACCAGGTACTGCAAATTGGGATCTAATGAAGCTAACAAGTAGAACTACAGTCTGTGTAAAGTCAAGAGGAAATCATATGCAGCTATCTGGAGCTTGTAAATACAGAGAAACTCTGGCAATAGGACTGAGCTATAAATTCCACCCTGCAGACCCCGTATGACCAGAGCCTGGGTCATAAGGGCAAAGGGACAATGGTAAAATGTACTACTCTCTTTTACACAAAGCACAGTGATTAGGGATAATGCCCAGGAAATGTGTCGCAAGTTTAGTTCTCTCTTCTGCCCACAAGGAATTACGATCCACGTCTCCAAGGGGGGTGTGTGTGTGTGTTTAACTTTCAAGGCACTGATTATTTTGAACTCTTCAGATCAATGAGCAAGAAGAGGATCAGGATTCAGCAGTCTAGTCCTCAGGTTCTCCACTAGTTCCTCCTTCCTATGTTATTTCCAGATTTAACAGACAACATCACTGAAGAGCTGAACAAGCATTCAGCCCCATAGAAAACATCAAAAATACACTTCTCGCAACTTCAGACCGGGAGATCTGCAGGACCTCAGGTAACACCTGAGCAGGATAAGTGATTAAATGTACCTCACCAAAATCAAAGGACTGTCTAGAGCAAACTCTTTGAGTCATAGAAACTTTACCTGAAAAGACCCAGAGCCTTAATTTTAATGGAAAACACTGAATGGATCTTTTTGAATATGACTCCTATACTCCACATAAGTCCTTCTTGCGAAATCTGACCTAATAAAACCAAATGTGCATCATCAAATAGTCCATAATTACAGGTTACAAAATTAGATGTTTGGTTCTGATGATGGCTGTCAAGTACTTGAACTAACATCGTGCACTTCAACTTAGCTCCTTCCCAGGATCATTTGCAGTTCTACAGCCTGCTTTCAATAAATTTGGAAAATCTGCTATGCTCTAATAAGGAAAAAATCCTGGAAATATAGGGTAATTGAATTGTCTGGTTACACAGATAATGACTTCTTGAGTTACGTATGAAGTGTGGGGCCAAAGTGCCCTGCAGTGTCCCCTACAGTCCGCCCTAGTCCAGACTAGGAACTTGGCTTGACCACAACATAACCCTTTGCAAATCTAAGTTTTCTTCTCATGGAAGCCAGGCAGTAGGTGGAACTTCAGACATGTACATTGGGTCTTGCCCCACCATCAAGCTAGGACATGGCCAAGTTGCACATCTCGAGTCAGCAGCTGGAAAACGTTCCCAGCACCCATGGTTTACACATGGTCTTTGAAAACAGAAACTTCTCCTGTTTTCCTGCAACAAATACTGACCCAGAGCCCAATGCAAACTTTCCAGTTCTAATAGGCAGTGAATCAGATACACAGAACTTAATTTGATTCTTGGTGGGATAATGACAACCTGACTCCAATGGAAGCTGAGGTTACTTAATAATGCAACGCACACCAGAACCCGAGAACAGATTTTGAACACAGTCCAAGGGCAAATAAAAAAAATCCAAACAAAATGGCACAAGAGATTTACTGGTAGTTTAAAGCACCCCAGCAAAATAGATTTTTGCCACCTATAATGATTCTGGCTGAATTTTGGACAGAAATGAATATGATCTTTGAAAGACTGAATACCCTCAAACGGGTATTCACTTCGCAAGTGCCAAAGAACTGTTTCTAAATATATTACATTATGTTGTGTGGACTGGGTAAATTAGCTCCTTTGTTTTATGTTTATAACAGATAAATGGCATTTTCTCCCGTGTCCAACTCATAGATCAATTTAGACAAATATCTTACCTCTGTGACATACACTAAGTCTTTTCAAAACCTGATATGTTGATCAGTTGTCTGTGTTATAACTTTCCCCCTCTAAATTCTCTGTTGACTGTAAATAATTTTTCCCTGAGCTCAGATCACTTCAGAGATTTTTGGTTTTCATTTTTTTAATGGAAGAGGGGACAAGAAGTGGAAAGACAGGGTGTACTTTACCAGGCAGGATTTCCCAGGTTCTCCCGGGTTCAATTGAAAGCCATTTTAGTCGCAGCTGATAGATTTCTGCCAACGAAAGTGGCTTGGAAGAAAACACAAAAATGTTTAAATGTTTCATGATAATTATTCAGAACTTCTGATTGCCCCTCTTTCTTTATCTTTTGAATCAGATGATGAAGGTGATGGGGTTTCAACAAGAAGACTACCACCACCTACATATGTTTGTTTGCATTTTTAAATATGATTGAATTCTGACTGATTTGCAGTGGTAAGCAACAGTTTGGAAATATGATTGCAAGCTCACAGTGACAGAAGTAGATAATTACTAACTCCACAAATGTCTCTAAGCTAAATCACTTGTTTTAATACAGATTAGATTAGTATTAAAGTTACAAGATTGGTATGTGAGACATGATAAATGTAGTCATGACAGAAAACAATTTTTAATTTAGTATACCCTATCAATCTAGGTAGCCCATGAATATTTACCATTAATTCAGTAGGCTGGAACAGAGGGGGAAAAAAGAGCAAAAAATAGAAGGTTTGACCTAAACAAGGACTGAGGAAAAAAGAGAATTCTCAGCAGTTTTACAGAGAACAGATCTTGCAAAAACGTGAACTGGCAACAGATTGGAAAAGACATTTGGGGTACCATTATAAACAAAGCTTTTAAAAAACCTGAATGAACATGCGAAAATAGTAGCAATTCTTAATATGTACTTCTCTTTGCAGATTTACCAGTCTGATTACACTTAAATGAGTAACTTCAAAGGCTGAAATAAAATCATTTATGGAAATTCAAAACAAACCTATTTGATCACATCATACTTCACAGCGGGGATACAATTTGCAGGGGCTGAGTGAGGGCATAGTATAAGCTAAAACAGGTTGTGTGTGCAATGAACCAAACTAAATGGTTTATATAAAAGAAATGTTGTTTCCATTAATTTTTCTGGTAATCCTATTAAAAATGCCACCTGTCCAGAATAGAATTGTCCAGATTTTAATTCTTTTTCATATCTCAGTGTTCAAACACAAGACAGAGAAGGTATCATAGCTATTAAAATATGGCACAAAATGTCTTATTCTGAAATCTTCATTACTGCAGCAGTTTCTCTGGCTCTGTTTCAATGTCTGGCTGTTATACCTTTACTTTTGCTCTCATTGTGCTCAAAGAACTGATTTTTCTGATAAGCCCAAAGAATAGTTTTTTAGGGATATGTCATATTTCTAACCTCTCTTTCACCAACATGTTTCTAGTCTGTAAGAGTTAAAATTCACATATATTAAGTAAACATAACGCATGGAATACACCTTTTAAAATTCCACCACCACCCCTCCAAAATCCCCTGTAACAACCCTGAACAGGAACTTAAGTTTGAATACCAACAGAGATGAAATGGTGTCATAATCAGCATAAGTGCATGTGGACTATTTACCTAGATCAAACACTTTGGTCATATACTCAATTAAATTTAAATCCCATTATATAATGTGTACCAGCCTCATTTTATGCAATTCCCTAATTTAATGGCTTGGTATTAGCCTTTTTCCTTTTTGCACACATGGACTAATTTTCACGGTGCTCAGTCCCTTTGGGAAGTAGGTCATTAAAGTCAACTGGATGGAGACAGAAACTTAATACCTAAACAGTGTTGTAGAAGGGCCAGAGACACAATAGTAATATAAAACTGTTTTTCACTCATCCCTCTTTGTAATATTTATGAAATTCCTCCCTCATATAAATATTCTTCATTAATCACAAGGACCACAAGGTAGAAGCATCAAGAAAGTTATCACCCTGTTATCATCTAATTTGTGAAACAGTAAAAAAGAAAAATCACATTTATCATACTATTTAGCTGTTGAGACTGAAACAGTAAAATCATAATATTCATATTACCTTTCTCAATGTGTATTCTTTTTGTCTCATGTCCCACGTCATGACCAGCCAGATCACCCTCCTTAGGTCCAGGCAGGACATTAGGTGACAAACCCATCAGCATTTGGTTCATAGATAGCCCGTTCTGATGGACAGCTGCTAGACACAAGCGCAGGCACAAAGAAAATCAGCCGTCATATTAACAATACACTTTTGTACTTACTTTATATAGTCTTCCTCTTAATTATACAAGAATTCTAACAATCACAAAGTTACTTAATTAATGCTATCAGTATCCACAGAGTGGGAGAGTTTCTTCCTGTTACTTATGGTTTAAAACAATTCATTTAAAAAGAAAAATTCAGTATGTTTGGACAAAGTTGCATATTTGCAAAAATCTTGTTTATTTAACAAGAACTGAAATGCACAATGAAGCAAACCAGAAAAGAAGGTTCTACTTGAGATACTTACTGATTTACTTTTTTTAAAATGAGTTGTACAAGACCTCTTATATATTAGCATTCCCAATATGCAGTCCCTTACTTCCTCAAATTAAGCATTGTGACCTTCTAGGTGATAAAGACTGTTTTTGAAAATATATTGTGCAACACCAGAATTGCTTATTTGCTCATTAGATAGCTTGAAAAGCTCTTTCCAACAGTTCTCAAACAGACCTTCATGAGTCTCAAACACACCTCAGAAACCCATATAAGGTAGTTTATATAAAATCTATCTGAATAATATATAATAATAACATATATAAAATAATAAAAAATATATAATAAAATATATATAATAATACATAAAATTCTATCCTGAAATATTGTATTTGCAAGAGGCTTATGCCATTTTCAACAGAGCATTTTTACATATGCAACCCATGTTTCTGTAGTAGTCAACTTACTCTTGCTGGAACCACAAAACCAGATGTATTTAAGAATCAGGTGTAATGTTAGCAAATCAGATAGGAGACAAAACTTATTTTATAAATAAATAAGTGATCCAGTGTTCAAGGAACTGTTATGTTCACACTGGAAGAAATAATGAGCAAAGGTCCCACTCCTCTCTCTCTCCTGGTAAGCAAGCTGAACAGCACCTTTTTTTAAAAGAAAAAAGTGTCATTCCTTAGCAAAAATGGTAGGTATCTCTCACCTTAATTTACCTTTTTATTTAGAGAACAACGGACAAGGTCTTCAGTGGTTGTAAAAAAATATACTATTCAATCAATTTAAAAAAATAAAATAAAAATCCAGGGTTGTGAGTTTTTTTCCCAGAACTTTACTTATGAACTAATAAAAACCTGGGGAAATAAGATAGGTCACAGTATACGGGATGCCAGTTTAATCTGCACTCTGAATCGTCCAAGTGATAAGAAAACAGAATTTTCAGCTTGTCATGGTCAGGCCTCATTTATTTTCTTTGGTAAGTCATTTTTCATCACATAGTAATGAAAGATCTTTCATCTGAAGGTCAATGAAGAGTCAGCTTCCTGAGTCTGCGGAGAGCCTGAAAGGAAGCAGTCTAAAAGACACATACGCTGCATCTAATCAACACGACTACGTATTTTGTATACCTATTTCATGGCCTTCTATCTGCATGCCAAATCCTCCAGTTTCACCTACTGACAAATTCCACTGTGAAAAGATGCCTTAAAAGCACAAAAACCTTCAATGGAGCAATGATAAAAGGAATGGACAGGTGTAATATGAATTTAAGTAAATATCCATAAAATAAGATGTGTTTAAAACCTTAATTTCCAGCCTGTTGTGCTGGAATATCACAGAATTCAGGGTCTTTGCCATGTAATTTACATCCTGTACGTGAAGACTTGATAAAAATGGTATCACTCTGAGACACCATGCTTTAATTTCATTCTGCTCCGTGTGAGCTATGAGGTGATAATACTCTCTGTATCATATTTCTCACCATTACAAATTTTTATATTTAAAAAATTCATAAAGTATGCACATTTTTAAATTGATTTAACCTAATTCTTCTCTTTACCAAACAATTCTACCATGTAAAATGTTGCTTATGAACTCAGATGCAATTTAGAATTCAAACCAGAGTAACCACATTAAATAAAACTCAATTTATTTAAAAAATGTTTACACTATATGTTCAGTTCTGAAACTAATCTAGCAAATTGCTTACCGGCTGCAATTCTGTATTTCATAGCTCATATCTTTATGTTTAATATGACATGATGGCAGTTTATATCAGTACCTGTTAATGCAGCATCAGATATTATGATACTGTAAACTGGGGAACATAATGTTGGGAGATAGTTATTGCAGCTGAACTTCCGAGCATGATACATATGAGATCTATTTGAGACGAGGGCATTTTGATTAGAAAAACCAGCTGCACCTAATCAAATTGAAAGTGGTGACAAGGAGAAGAATGTGACCTACGGATTCTGTCTGAAGAGCTCTCGGTCCGTGCAGGAGAGCTGGACACACTGCTGCTTCGATGAGAAGATGGATGGCTTCCAGGTCTTCGGCCCTCTTCAAGAGAAGGAGCAGGGGAAGGGCTGTCTGGAACACGTTCCTAGACACCAGGAAAAATAATTGCAAAAAAAGGCAATGTTAAACGGAACCTCTGTGGTTTCCAACCATCAGTTCCTAAACTGCATCTCCCTCCTAAATCACAACCTATTCTTTCCTCCGCTGAGGTGTCCAGGATTTGCAAAGTATTCTCAAAGGAAACTTAGCAATTTTAGGACACTATACCTGTTAGTATGCAATGTGAGCGCTGCTCATCCCATCAGGCTTTTAAACTGCCTTCTGGACTGCTTATAAAAATAAGGCTTTTCTTTTGCTTTTGAGTGGGTTTTTCTTCCTCACTTCTGTGAGCATGCTGTTGAATTGGAAATACACGGGTTTTTTACTAGCTTATAGACCTTAGCCTTAGGGGATGAGGAACAATGTACTTTTGTAAATAAATGAAGATCAGACACTTGTTTTAGCTTACAATGAATTTTATACCACGTTTTCATTTCAAAGAGGCTTCTGGAGCAATGAGATTGTACAGAACTGTTCTGGATCATAAAGAAAATATTATCTCCCTACTGAACCTATACCAGTTAACGGGACTGATAGTCCAAATGTCTGTTTATACCATGGAGCACAAACCTAGAATGAACCACATTTTTGGGAAGTGTGGCCATATCACTACTTCAAAATGGGGGAAAATGACTATGCACATTTTACTATGCAGGCAGAAGCCTGGCATGGCAGCCAGGAGGAACTATGATGCACTTTGAGATTTTCCTTGATTTTGAAAATCACAGCACAATGACTGTGATGGTTCGAACCGCACTTCTGCTATGTGAGAACTGTCAGTATGTAGCAGATAGATATATCTGATATTTACACATAACTTTGACAGAAACAATAAACAAAGGGAGCTAAGTGCAGAATAGTCCTTTCTAGAAAAATCTCTGTCTTTCCCTGCAGTTTCCTCTTTATTGCTAATAGTTCCCAAGACTCTATGTCATTGCTAAAATATGTGTGAGTTAGGTTGGTTTGGTCAAATAGTGATAAAAGTAAATAGTTCCTATACGGGAAATCTATTGGGGGGACTGAAAATTATAAACTAGGGTGGTTGTGGGGTCGTTTTTTTTCTTTGATAATTGAAATCCTGACCCTAATGAAAAAAAAACCAAACTCAAAGCAAAAACAACAAACTGCATACATTCAACTCACTAAAAGCTTTCAATAATGATATAATACAATTAGCATGCGTTTAATAACGCATATGAAAACTTGCTGCTGCAAATGTCTAAAAGTTCTCCTGAAAAGAGCATCTCTTTCTTCACACCACGAATTGCTTTTGCAGCAGTCATGATTTTTCATGCACAGTAGCTAGATGAATATTTCGTTGAATGCATTCCTATGAAACGTAGCAACATGACCATCTATAGTAATCAATAGATTTGTTCCAGATAATCTTTATAATAAATATTTACTAAACTTGAGATTCTGATTGCAAAGGGATTCAATGGGCCTACTGATGGAGTGGGAGAAGACCTTTTAGAGCAGTCAAGACATTGAAGTGGATTCCACTTTAATAGTCTCGGGTTTTTAAGTCAAAAACATTGATGAGGATAGCTTAACTGCATCATAGCTCTAGGCTTATTATGACTTTGATTGTATTTATATGTCCATGAACTGGGTATTCAAGAGGAGGATTATAATGCAGATGTTTTCAGAATGTAGAAGATTTATTTCTTTAGATTTAGCAGGATTTAAGCATGCACAGCGTACGGATTTGGTATAAATTGGAACACACTATATTTAATCATTCATTTAATATATAATTTCACTGTTTGGCATACAATGTATTGTTCTTAGAAGGGTTTCATTAAAATGAAATCCAGTGAGCACATAAGATTTGAATACAGAGCTGCAGAGTAAATTAATTTATTTAAACAGCTTAATTTGTTTATCCTATTTATTTATGTGTGCTTTTACAGCACGTATTATGAGATGGAGAGAGCAAAAGGAATGCACAGGACAACAAAATATAATTACTGCACAAACAAAACAGATAATGAGTTTTATTCACATATAATACAACACGGCAGACAAACTCTATGAGAAAACCATATATACTGGCTTTATCAATTCATTTGTAAAATACCCTTTAACCCCAACAAAACATGGGATTGAACTATGCAGAAATGGAAATTAATTTAATACCTTAACTCATTTTTTATATCCTTGCTTCATAACTCCACAATCAATAATATAGACCACAGCAATTTTTTGTCTTTATCAAAACTAGCTGCAATAATAAATGGAAATGCTACTAATAATAAATTGAAATACTCTGTAGCTCTAAAAAGTCATAGCGATAAACTAATGGTGCTGGAATATCAATACAAGCTGTCTTCCTTATTAGAGATTTTGTGTAGAAAAGATGGATTTTGTCTGTGGTAAAATATTAACTTTACATTTAGACTTCACTTTAAAATTTTTCAAAAAAGGAAATGTGCAAAAATGTGTTCAGTAAATAACTCTGATGATCAGAGCTATTTTGTAACTTCTGCAAAATGCCACTTTTGTACAAGTCTACATGACACAGCAAAGAAACAGAATTTACTGCATTAGAAACCTGGCAATAGAAATCACCTAGGATACTGTCCACTGTCCAGTATTTTTTCTAAAACTTGTCCGAGGACAAACTCAATTTCACTTAATTAAAGATATCTCTAGAGAACCTGCTGGTGGCTTGTACTGTAATTAGTCTTGTTGTCTCCCAGCAAACAAATAAATAAATAAATGAAATCTGAGTGGCTTTGCTTTGCTAATACTAAGTATGAGGAAACTGTAGTTTGAAATACAGTCTGAAATCAACACATCTAAATGTAAGTATTTAAATGCGGTTTTGACACATGAGCTAGGGATGAAACTTCAGACACTGGTATCTAGGATGCCACATGAAGCAGCCCACCTTGGAGGTAAGTGTCTCCCATTTCAGCCAACTGAGATATAGACAATAAAGTCAATGGAGTCTTCTCCAAAACCAGACACCTACGGATCAATTCAGCTGCTCACATTTGAGCCATCTGAGCCACTGAAGGGTTTCGAGATGTCCACAGCAGGTTGACAGAGAGGACCCACAAAAGATCTGCTGCCTTTTGGAGTGGCAGCAGGATGCCAAAAACATTATCCTTGCATTACTGGCTGATAAGCTGAATACCTCCCAAAACTCTACTGGCAATATTTACTAGAAAGCAAGAAATAGAGAATTATTTATTGCTTGTAAAACATAATCCTCACTAGCCACCTTTTTTCTCCATTTTTTGCTTCTCTATTTGTTTCTACAGGTACTCACAAGTAAAAAGTAAAAAAAGTAAAAAGTAGTGTGAACAATTCAGAGCATATGTAGCAATTTAACATATGGTTGACCAACTTTTCAAAATTGGTAAGACTCTCAATTAGGCATCAGAACTGGAGGCTATGCTAAGCAATGGACAACAGACTCGGAGCAGACTCCGTCAAATTCGGAGCATTACTTATCTTGGTGCTCTTTACAATCTGATCCAAACCATGATTTCTAAGCATTTAAGAATCTGACATTTAACTCCTCCAAAAATGCTCCTACCATATATGAAACTTTCACTTTAGGGAGATACAATGCATTTTCCTGTACTCTTACTCCACTGACATTATAAGTTACACACCTTCAATATGAAGTCCATTTCATAAATAACAAAATTGTTCCTGTGACACTGGCTATTTCATTTTTGTAAAAACAGGTATAAGATTTTAACTGTCAGATTTTAACTTGTGAGATTGAAGTTGTCTCTAGAATTAGAAGTCCCTTAAATTTTGATCCAGAATACCACATATCACTCAAAACATAACACTGTCTCAGTCTCTCCAAGTAAAACAGAAGTGTCTTGATGTACTTATAAACATTCTTCTACATTTTTCAAACAGCTCTTTGCATAGATGCAAAGACCATACTGTAAGGTCTCATTCCAAAAGTTCCTTTTAAGTAACTTCCTATTAAGATTTATCTTAATATATCAGTAATGGTATCCAGAAGACCATAAATACCTTCTCCCCTGTATCATATGTGTCTTTTTTCTTCTTACCAGGTCACAAAGGTAGTTGTTCGATATTAATCTCTTCTTTTTGCCTCTTGCTCCAGCAGCATGTTTTCATTGTTTGAAAAGTGCCTCATTACCAAAAGTCTTCCTCAAAAACCAACCAAAACATAAACTTGATGGAGTTCAGCTGTTGGTCCCTATATCACTAACCACAAGAACACATTTCAGGTAATATGTGTAGGATTAATCCTCCTGCTTTTAAGAAGATAGACAACGAAGTGATATCTTCTAGCTTCTCACCATCTCAGCCTTTCCACAAACATTCTTTATTCTTTGCCATTCCTGTTCCTTAGTGATAATATTCCAAAATCCTTCTGATAAAATTTGAATATGTCCACTTCCAACAGACAACTGGTTTTGCATGCACAGCTTCATCACCTGCATATTTCTCTCCTACAGGTATTTTCAGTCTCAGGTTCTTCCTTTGTTCTAGTTTGTTTCTCCGTTAAGACTCATCTCGTGGCCTTAGTCATCCTTTAATTTTAGTCATGGACTGAGTTCTAGCCACGCAACTAACTGTAGATGTATATTGCTATTAAAACCATTCAGCTGTCTTGATGCTCTTCAGTGTTGAACAAACTTCTTTAAGGATGTTTGTGCTTAAAGACAGACAAAAATTGCTTGATTGGCATTGCTTGACTTTTTATTGTTCTATTTATTATAGGGTTATTGGGAATATCAGCAGCAGTTAACTGACAGGAAGTCAGAACACTCCAAAGTAACCCTTTAACATGGTGAAACTAGAGCAGTGCCCAAGGTGTTGACAGTCTGGACCCATGAAGAAGCAGGATCATTCCTGGAAGTGCCACAGAGCCTCATAGTACGGAATTCTGGATTTTGATAAAAATGTCCTGACTAATTTGGACCTGCTTATTTTTTGAGTGCATCCTTTCAATTAAATTTATAAATTATATTTTGCCTTGGAAATGTATGTTTGGACTAACAACCAAAATATTCTTCTAAGGCATACAAAAAACCCCATGAAACACGCAAACATATAGATGTGCAAAAAACCTCTTCAAATTGAATTAGCAATTTCTTATTGGCAAGTTGGACAGACTTCATTTTTATTTTTTTCTCTCCTCTTTTGAAAATCTAATCGTACTTGGAAAGCAACCATTCAAGCTTAAGAAGCAGTAGTGGGAATTCACCCCTCAAAGTCAATCCAAGCTGTACATCCAGCCAAACACCAAGAATTCATCTGACTACATGTAGTTGTCTACAGTACAAATGTCTACATCTGAGCTAGTCACCCTAGGCTCATTTTTTTACCCATACATATACTTTTCCAAGGTACAATTCACCTCACTCTAAAGTAGCTATCTAAAAGAGGTTCAATGAATTATGCCCTAGCAGACAGCAAAATGAATCCCATCCATTGTACCTGGCCTCACGGCCATTTTGCATCAAATTAATCTTACACCACGTGCGTAGTTCCCTGTTACACATGTGAATATGCAAATTGCCCAACAGAAAAATTTGTACTACCTTCTCTGTGTCATGTGTTATCTGTAGACACCTTTTTTACATGACACAAATTAATTCATATAAGGATATGGGTGCTATTAGCTTCAAACTGCACCTCGGAAACACACATGTTAAAACAAATAATAGGATCCCATATTATTTTTAAAAAAGACATTATGCTGAGTTACAGCTTACCAGATATATAGTAACCATCCTCTAAGTTCATTATAAAAAAATGCATTAAAAGTTAAAATAAATAATTTTAATCATAAAGATAGAACTAATTAATGAGGTGGGACAGAGTGTCCTCTAATATAAAGATGATTAAGCCATGATAAAGGAGTTCAGCGACACTTTGACCTAAGACCTTCTCATGCTAAAGGAAGAAATAGAAGTAAGTGTGCATATACATATTTATATTAACATTTTTAAAAAAAGTTATTCTGGCTAACCTGGAGATTTTTTCTGTTACAGGCAAATTCATAGTTTTAAGTTTTAAGACATCATATTTTCTGCAGTTATGATATAAAGAAAACAGAATATTCATTTGGTTTATAATTTACTTCAAACTTTATAGGTACATCATAATTTTCATGTTTGCTTTCACAATATGTAAAAGTAGATGTTTTAAAAGCTGATAGTCTTATTTTTGGTCTAGAATATCTATTGTACTTACTTTTTACTATTTAAATTTTTTATATTATATCAAATTTCTCCTTATACAAAGAAGAAAATGATTTTACTTCATGTATCAGATAAGGAGGAAACGAAAGTAGCTTCACTCTTCATGCATTCTTGTATAGTATTTTTTTCTATGCATTCAAGAAAATTACTTTAAAGTAATGTCAAAAGTTCTGTTTTGAATGCACAGATGTCTCTAGAAATAATAGGTTACCTGAAAAGTCAGGGTTTTTTCAGGTCAGGCATCTAAAAAGGGAATTTCTGCCAATTTTGGATACAACTAATTTTGTTCTCATTCCCTTTCTGTAAAATGGGTATCGCATACCCAGCTTCATGGGAATGGTGCAAATATGCATCTACCACTGTTTGCATAATACTTTTCCGGTAAGGCACAGAACTGTCCGTAGAAAACTTTTACATTCAACACAGGATTCAGATAACGTAAGTTAAATAAGACTAGACCAGACACTGATTTAAAAATAAATCAAATACGGAATAAATAACCATTCACTGAGGAAGTGAGGAGTTCTGTGGAAAAATACAATATGTAATGGCAAAATTAAAATTGTACCATACTATATGGATGGAATGCTGTCACACTAAGGTTGTAGAGGCATTCTGGTGTTTCCTAATGTTAGTCTTATGACTTTTGAAATTCAGTGATGGTCCCATAACATAGGCTTTGGATGTAATTTTACTCAATGAGTGAAGACAGGCACATCTAAAGATTTTACAGTAACATCTGATATATTGACAATTCTGGCAGTTTTCTCAAGTTTATAGCACAGGAAAATTCTACTTCATTATAATAGCAGCGAATTGGAGGGGCTTTCTATCCAGGATGTCTAATTGTACTTTCAAGGTGTTTCCTATGGCCCCTGTCTCTACAGGATGGTGTGCCAGCCAATTTTGAAAAATAATTTATCTAATCGTATAAAAAAAGTCATAATTTCTGTAACTGGAAAATAAGTTATCAGTAAACTCTTTTACACTGAAACGTACGATGATCAATACCTTTTAAAGTCTGCACTAAACTCAAGGCTGCTCACACAGCAGTTACAGAAATATTAAACTGAAGGTTCTACAGTCCCTTTCTTTGCTGCCCACCCCCTCCATGAAGTGAACTCCCTCATTTTTCTCTTAGATTCCATTTCATTTCAGGTCCCCTCTCTGAACTTGTTCACCACCACCCTGACATGAGACATTTAAACATACTCTGTTCTATCATCTCTGTATGGCAGTGTCATACTTCTACCTTTTGGCTATTATTTGGACTTTTTGATAATAATTACAGGTGAAAAATATAGGAACATTAAACTAAGCCAATAGGAACACATATATATTGCCAATGAAAAATGAAAAGGTGGATAAACATTAAAATAAAAATTCATGTCAGAATAGACCAATAAACAGTTACTTAAAAAAAAAATCTGTCAGCAGCTACCTTGGTTAAATAAATTACTAGTAATTTTCTGCTATTGGATAACAGGAAGATATAACCTTATAAACAAGTACAAGGCAGCCACTGATGTGGTATATTTAGAGAATCAGCAAAATGTAGTCTTGTGTATTTAATATGCAATGGAAAACTATTGTGCCACTGGTGACTTTTTCAGCTGGAGATATTGGTTTCTTCTGCTCTATTCTTAATTCTTTCTATAAGTATTAGTAACATTATACAGATACAGTCCAATTTTTGATTCTGGCATGCTGCTCTGTTCTAAATATTACAATGTAGAATTATTTCAAGTTGCTGTTAATATGAGGTATGTACTTTATATTTTCATATATCTTTCTGCTGAGTGAAAAAAAAATGATGTAGTGAAACTGCTAACAAGCTGAGCCTTTGAAACCATGGGCAGGTGATGAAAGCCACCTCATGTCTAAAGCATCCCCAGGTCACAGCTGTCACACTCACCGCAATTCATTGCTGTCACAATCTGCTGTCCCTGCTTGTTGTTGCTCTCCTTTTATTCATCCAACTCATATATCTAAACATTCCATTACAAAAAGACATCTAATGTTCATCTCATGTTCAAAAGGGCACAACACTCTCCTGAAATATAATTCTGAAGATTTTAGAGCTCAGAGTTCACTGCCGAATCTAAGGTGTTGCTTTGCAAGGCTTCCCTTGTAATTTTGTCTTTGTCTCATCTCCTAAACATAGCAGGATAAAATGTTTGGTTAGTACATGATCTCAGCTTTATTCCAACTTCTTATCATGAAGAAATGAAATATTGCCCAGTAATAGAAAGGCATTTGAAGCTTTGTGAGTTTAAAGATAACAGCACTAACTGTGAACTCGGTGAATTGGAAGGAAAGGTCAGCAAGTCATCTACTGTGGCACTGTTCACAAAGGCAATTCTTCTATCCAGTGAACCAAGTTGTTTATAATCTGAAGACTCAGATTTTCTAAGACTTAATTTTGTTCTTTGTTACTTAATCAGATAAGGTTACTGGTGCTTTGCTTTTCAGAGTAGAAATTTCTCGTAGATCTCCTAACTTCCAAGCGGAGTTTAAACTTGTAAACCTCTCATACTCTAATTTCAAATTTACACTGTCACTTCAGATTACAACTATGAACTCGCACGATGAGTGATTCACTAACTTTTCAGATCAGCTTGTGGAAACATTGTCGCTGAGGAAAAACATTTCAGCAAAATTAGGGTTAAAAAAATGAGCCAGAAGAGAATGAAATAAAAAACCAAAAAGTCTAAAAACGTAACAGTAAAAGAAAGGAAGATATGATTCCAATAACAAACAGTTTTGGGAAACAGAGCAACTGCACTATTTATCCATTCCTGTAAAAATAAAGAAAAAGGAGGTTTGACCTTCTCACTTACATCTGTTCTCTAAGCTATTTATTTTGATTGTAGTATAAGTTATTATTCATAATCTTTATATTGCCATTGCAAGGTTCAAAAAGTATGCTGATTAGAGAGTTTGCTGCTCAACTACTCAGTTCAATGGACATTAAAGTCACAGCCTCTGACTATGCCTAGTGAGAAACAGGTAAATAGCTAGTGACATTATGTCCATACTCATGGGAAGAAAACTCCCCTAACAATGACCTCATGCTTTTATGTTGCTGGGGTTTATGTTTCAATCCTGTTCAGTATTAAAAAAATAAGAACGTAATTACTTGGCCATGCTATCTCTGTCCACATGACTATGTTCGTCCACAACAGACAAAAACAGAGGGCATAAATCTAGACGTACATTGTACCACAAAGGGGCTGAGAGAAAGAGTAGGAAAGTCCTGTAAAAATAAATTCCTGAGCCCTTACAGTGTTACTGAAATAACTACATGCAGCAAGATCTTACCTTTAGAAGTGAGTTTTGGATGGCAGAGTAACGCTTGTGTTTATGTATTTACCTGTAGTATAAATGTATTGTGGGCAATATGTCACAGGCCTTGACTGAAGAAGTCACAGCAGCATTGAGGTAGTGTCTCCATCAGGTAAATGCCCCACTACTAATTTTATCGTATGAACTCTAAAAAAGGTATATTTCACCCTTGAGAGGGCACACTTCTCTAAACAGAACTTAGGTTAATTTGGCTATTTAAAAGAACTCCATCGTAAATCTACATCTTTTTAATTTATGGCTATGTGCAAACCAGATGGGAACAGGAAACCTGGTTTGTTAAATAACTTGCATGAGGTATTACGTCAGGAGCTGCACAAAAGTTGGCAGCTATGATGAAGTTTTTATTAGCGTGTGTACGGGATAGTTGAATTTTCAGAAATGACAGAGATAGCTAATGTCGATTATTAATACAAACAAATGCTTAAAAAAGCAAGATTTTGAAAAAAAACTATGCTTTTCCCATTACAAATTGCTGCTAAAATGTTTCAGAGAACCAAAATTGCTAGGCACTTTAAAAATCTCCACCAAGATTATAACAAAACTATCTTTCCAACCAGATGAACTACAAGAATTAACTAGTTAATAAATTAAGGAACTCCGGGATCAGGAAAATTTTCTGGTATGGCACTGCTGATGCTTAAAATAATACACGTAGTTATATGATGACAGAGTCTCTCTTTCACAGTCCAATACTTTTAAACCTACTAGACAGGTTTAGATCAGATGGGCCAGAAGTACTTCTTAGTTAAGTGCTTCCTAGGCCCAGCAATGTTCCCATAATGGCGTGAGAGATGTGAACACACCAGGTCCTACTTTCCACAAAAGGAAACCTTTTTTACACAGCCTAGGAGCTATGCTGTACTCCAAATATACCTGATTTTGGTAACTGGAGACAAAGATCAGGGATCACATTGGGGTATGCTCCCACAGACATATTTAAATGTAGGCCACAGTAACTCAGGCAACGTTAATAGCTACAACTAGCTTGTAAAGCAACTTTACAAGCCAGAAATCATCTTGTCGAAGTTTAGAAACGGAAGGTTACCAATGCTTGTGAAGGTCAAATTTTGTACGCTTACATATGAAACCAAATAGCTTACAGAAAATGAAAGAAGGGCAAACAGTAGGAAAAATAGTGAAAACAAAGTTTCGATGCCATAGTAATTCATACTTCTCAGGTGTCATTTAGCATGTGCTCCATCCCAACCTTCATTTCTTAGATATCGCTGTAATACCAGTGGTCACTGTTTCAATTAAGAAAATAAATTTAGAATGAAATAGACTACCACGTATGTTCCAGAGAACTTTAGTATCATGTAACTTTTACTAAGTACTGCTCAAGTGAAAAACAAAGGTGCAGAAGTTACCATGTAATTGAACACTTAGCAGAAGAGTATTTATGTACCCAAGATATGGGGAAGATGGACATTAGGGGTGAAATCTAGCCTTGCTGACATAGCACCTAAAGAAACAATTCTCAAACCAATGTCTTAACTCCCCATAACATCAAAGGTGAGAAAGGGATGCCACTGAAGGCCTTCAAAGGAGATCCTACATTTGAAAGTGCAGGTGTCAAAATTAGGTCACCAGACCATATTTTCCTCTTAAATTATCATGAACTTCAAAACTTTTTGCAACTCTTGACTGAGATTTGAAGTTTACCCGATTTTTGTCAAAGGAATTACATTAATGGACAGATTTCCAACATAGTCCTAAAATATCAAATAACCTTGCCTTCACATGTCTATTTCTGACATATGAATGTTACATAAAAGCACAAAAGTTTGTTGACTGTCCATATCTCATTTATTAGAACTAAAGAAGTATAACAGGTAAAATGCAAATATCTGAATAAATGTCAAATTAAATTATAAATATCTAGCGGTAAGGGAGAAATGACTTTATAATCAAAACAGATCACCTTCAGTCAGCAGGAGAAAGACTCCTTGCCTGTGCTAAATACCTCCACAACCAGATTAATTTAGTTACAGGAAGCAAACAAAACCTTAAATGAGTAGACAATTTCAGATATCAGATATTTTTGAGATATCTCTACAATACTACAGTTCTGGTCTGCAGATTACTGGGTCTGTTCTGTGCAGCTTCATCCCATTCTGTTCTGGGATTCGACAATTTAGGTTCTGCAGAGGCAAAGTATCAAGCCTTTCAGCCTTCTTCAGATAATTTGCAGCATTTCAGTTCAAATGCTTAGATTTAAAAGTTCGATGAACAGTCCCTTCTAATTTAAGAAAGGAGTAATTTCTTCCCTGATATCTTGAGGCCATTAGATTACAGACTATGAAATATGAGAAATCAGAAAGCTGTACATTCTGGATGGAAATGCTTCGACTTGAACACTGTTTTAATGTTGATGTAGAGAAGGGGAGAACTGAGAAGATAACAATGGCCACCAGCAACCTACTGGGCTCCCAGAGCTATAACAGTTGAGTTTCTCCTACATATTGACTTTATGACTTACCTTACAACATCTGACACCTTTACAATAGTTATGACAGTTGTGAGTGTGCTACAATTTATTTATTTTATTAATATATTTACCTTAATAACAGATGTCTCAACTCTGGATGGAGGACTCTGCACTTGTGCTGCTGCCGCCATGTTGGCGATGGTACTAAGGTGATTCATCTGGCTCATTGCCATCGTGACAGATGCTGGAGGTAGGCTCACAGGAATTAACGGGTGGGGCATCATCATAAAAGGAAGTTCCAATCCTGGTGGAGGGAAAAAAAAGGAAATAGTTTTTTTAAAACATTGTCTTTTTTTGTTTTTTTTTCCTCCTGATGGACAATACACAAGCGATGGGTGACAAGATGGTTCACACTGCAGGACAAAGCAGCTGTATGTCAGTTCTTTTCCAGGGTATGCATGGGTAAATCACTAGCAACCATGAAGAGTTTCTAGCCACAAGGAGAGGCTATGAGACCTCTTAGTTTGTTCATATCAGTGTAATGTATGATACCATTGCTGAGCAATGGCTGTTTACTATCTTTTTTAATATCTGCTGTAAGGTGCCTTAGCAATGCATTATTATGCCACTGATGCACAGGTTAGCAGTTATTTTAAGTATCAATTTTATTGCATATGTATTTGTTCTTTATTGTCTCCACTTCCCCTGCTTAATACTTTAAAGGAAGTGTTCCAATATTCCCCACATCTTTGATTTTTCATAGCCTATTTATATAAACACAAAATAAAGACAGGAATTGGATAACTGCTAATGTTAGTGCTGAAAGATGTCAACCCGTACCATTTGGCAGAAGGTGGTTCTGTTGAAGAGGGTTGAGAGGATGGCTAACTGGAACATTATGCTGTCCAGGCAAGTTGGGGTGGTTAACAGAGGGCTGTGATCCTTGGGTGGGGGGAGACTGAAGTTTTTCCTTATCCCAAGAACCATCACTGCTGCCTGTGGGGAATGAATATATATTATTTGGATGAAGGAAGACTCCAAATTTTCAATGTCTGAATTTGCAGGCAAGGCCAGCAGTCTAACCTGTTTTGCAAGTGGCTTTTTTTTTTTTTTTTTGTTATTTCTTTTAATATGTGGGTTAGGGGAACGACTTTTTTTTCCCCACCCTCTGAAAAAGATACGTAAGGATAACTTTTTAAGGTTAAGGGTTATAACACAAACCTAAAAGTATTATTGTTGTGTTCATTCACATGAAGTTTGTGTTTGATGTATACTTTACATATACTTCTGCCAATCTTAGCAAGTAAAACTATATATGGCATTTGTTTTATACGTGAGAGAATATTTTTGCCTGCAAAAGTACTGCCTGCTATGTCAATTAAAATGTAAGCTACATCCATATTTCTTCTTGTATTTGTGAATAAATAAACACTATAGGAAGTAACTAAAAATTAAATTTATTGAGGGCACCAACATGAGTGTATATGTGCTTGGCTGACTTCACTGATTTTGTACATTCAATTTTTATTTCATACTATTAATTAAAATGTAAGGGGTTATTAATTGATTCCTGCAGTCTTCTGGTAGTGGAATGGACTAACAGCAAGGAAGAATGTGGACAAAAAAGTATTGAGATGAGCAGTAATTCATACATTTGAGAAATAAACTTTTTCACTATTGCAGACCTCCTCGTAAAAAATACCCACAAAATTAAACAGAAGAATACAATTATACGACAATACTAAAAAGTCATATAACATTATTAATTTGTACATTTATATATAATAAAAAGTGTAAAATCTTCCAGTCTGATGGCTTATATTATTCATGGTGCATATTTATGCATAATGCTGAGGTTGAGTATATGCACGTTTACTAATTCGAAGTAATCTATACACTCATTGCATAAGTTTATTTACCATATACAATCAATAAACAATGTTTGAATATATTAATAAATATGTATATATGCATGCATTCTCAGCAGTATTAATATACAGATCAGCAATATACAATTGCTTCCTTTCTCATATAGGGCATAATTTCACCCTCCTGACTTTGACAGTTTCTACTATTTTCATGGGAATTTCTCTTGATAAGGACTTGAGGATAATATCAGTCAAGACCTATTTAACCTATATTCCATTTTTATTTAGCATCGTGGATTACAGTGAAGTGTATATTTCTGAATGTTTTTCTATATACATCTTACTACTTAATGAACAACAGGACCCGAAAAACAATGTGACGAATACCACCTCCTTACTTCAGTAGAAATGGGATTAGCACATTAGTCTTGACATTTTTTAACATCGTTTTCATGGGATGACAAAAGCACAGAAGTTGGTAGAATTCCAATTTAATTTCTCTAGATCTATTAAAAACCTGATTGTAAAAGCTGCACAACATAGTTTATAATGAAAAATACTCCATTATTGCCATGATTTTCTTTCCCTAGTTACTTCATGAAGACAGTTAAGGCTCAATATAAATTCTAACTCATTAGCTCAATACTGTCTCAATCCCAGTGTAAATTGTTCAGAAGTAGGTAATGAAAATTCAGTCCAAACTCTCCTGCAATCAAACAAAGCAATTTTATGAAACAATGAAAAGAATCAATTATATGAGATACTTTTATTATTTTACAAGAAATTGTTGCAATCTTTATGCAATGTACATAGCGGTTAATACATTACTTCAATCTCATCACCTCTGATAAGTGAACACATTTTCTTGTATTTTGAGAACTCAGAGACTCAAAAAAACATGGACCTACTTTCAAACACGTACGTAATTGAAGGAGCTAAATGTTAGCTGGAAAAACATTTTTTTCCTTCTAATTTTCTTTTTTCTAATTTTATGCTTTTTGCCACTGTGACACATACATTTCACTCATTCTGAATATTCCGCCATTAAAAAATATGAGTTAAACACAAAAAGTGAGTTCATCTCACTTAATTTTAGCCAACATGTAGGTGTTGATGCAGATGCAGATACAGATTCAATAAAAGAAGACAGGTAGTTCCAAATGGTCATTCACCCCGTTTTTAGGGCGCGTGTCCATAAAATAGTAAAGCTTTTTTTCACGGTACTTAGGGCTTCATTAAAAAACAACCACCGAAAATCTGACTACACAATGTCAAGTCCTAAGCAAGAGCAAGCTCAATCTTAATTTTAGCATCCGTTAAGAAAAGCTGAAGAGAGAACTTCGTTCTGGCGGATCTTGCAGTGGAGCACATGCTGCTTGTCCATCTTGCTCTAGTTTCATGCTCAGTGTGGTAGTCTGTCCTGCTGTGGTTAACGTGAAGGCAGCGAAGGTCCGCTACGCCAGCTAGTTTAGCGCAAGTGTGATTGCACTGTGATTCGGATGAAGTCAGCAGTGCCCAGTGATCAGGTAATGCCCAAATGAAATGGGGAGGGAAATACTGCGAGAGACAAATGGAATGAATGGCCTCTGGGCATGCCTTCGTCTGCCCAGTAACTGCAGAAGAAGCTTTTACAAATGGCTTAGACTTAGACGGCTTAAGTAAGATGAATCTGGGCCAGAATGTCTTGGGGTTTTTTAGCTATAAACTCCCTCGTCTTCACCATCCACTGAAAACTCTTTTTTGGGCATTTATTTTTTGTTCTTTATAAAAAACAGATATAGAAAAGGCTATGATTGCAAAATGTATTTCAGACTTGGAGCAAAATTCCGTAATTTACATGCAAAGTTCTAGTATTCTTAACAAGGTCACCATTTTACAAATCCTTTAAGCTTATTGTTTTCTGCTTTCCCATCAAAACACGATGACATCCATATGCCATACATATATATGAACACATATAATACCCAAATATATATAAGTAATTATATGAATATTTGTCAATACTATACACAAGGAAGATTTTTGCATTTTCTAGGGCTGGTGAATTCCCAGTAATAAGATATTTTCTCTATTTCTTTGCAAGATCTTCTACAGTACAGTTAATTTCATGTTACATGCTGAAGTTCGATATGGAGATGGAGTTAATTTTGCTGTGACCCTTCCTAACCTGGTCACAGAATTTTGCACAGTCAGTCATAGATTGCCAATTATGGCACTGCTTATGTGGCTCAGAAATTAGAGCTTTTCTAAATCAGTACTCCCTTCTGCCTCAAAATTACAGTGTCTATTGTTTTAGAGTGATATCGAACCCAATAATAAATTGGGAGAGGGAAGACAAGCTTCAGAAAGCGGAGTATCGAGGCTACCGTTTAGTGACAGATTCTTTAATACTTGTAGTCTGGCATCGTCTGTCAAGATTTGTTTACAAGGAAAATGATTCATAGACAGAATCCAATCCATAACATTAGAAACCACTGTCAAACTACAGGCACTCCTGAACACTTTAAGCGGACAGCCACAGATACAAATAGTCTTGGCCATTTGCTGTGTTTTTCTTATGTTAGTTAAGCGGAACAATTTTCCTCTTAGAGGAAACAGTTATTTTCATTAACGTCAAAGCGAAATAAGTGTTATTCCTTAGACACTACTCGCCGTCTGCACAACTAAGTGCAAGCTACCGGTTCTGTCACTTTTTACATTTGATTTTGATTTAATGCGTACAGTGGTTTCAAAGAGTATTAAAAATCTGTTGCCTTCTTCCTCTTCACTTGTTGCCCTGCTGGAGGCTTATGTTTTTCCAGTTTCCATCAGTGGTTGTCAAGTCTTTGTAATAGGATTAAAAGCTTGGACACCTGATATCCCTGGGTGCTGCAGTTCACCCTCATAAAAGCTGTTTGCTTTAAATTGAGAGAAAATCAGTTTTTAGTGGCATAATTAATTAAATTATGCAAAGTGTTCCAGATTCAGCATAACACTTTCTGAAGCAGCAATTGGAAGCTCTACATTGCATTCAAACTGCATTTCAATTGATGCTGCACTAGGCTGACCACAGAGTAGCATTTTCAAGGCTTTCAAGCACAAGGGATCCAATTTGGAAATGCAGATGCTTAATGTTGAGTGCTCAAACCCCATACATGTGCACTTGAATAGGCAATTTGGTAGCCAGCTATGTATTTCACGTGCGATAGTGCTGATACGAGCACTCACAAATTTGAAAATGAAGTTCCAAATGTAAGTACACACGCCTACAAACTGGGCTCAGATTGTCTCCCATTTACTCATCACGGACAACCTGATGGAACAAAAATGACAATACATTTTCATAATTTAAAAGGGGGACTACAGAATTCAGTGTTTTCCCCATCACCAACATTTCAGCACATATTTTCCATAAAGTGAGCTACCTTCTCCAATAGTCAGCGGTTACACAACACACCATTATTTGTACACTGAAGTGGGTCTGGAAAAGCCTGATGCCTGGATTATTTGTATTCATTAGTAGCACAATTAGGTAGCTAAGGATGGTAATAATAAATGAAAACAATTCTGGACTGGAAGGTAATGCAGCCAAGAAAAAGAAAATGAAGCAGAAAACTAGACTGTACAATGTCAGCCTCGCAAACAAACCCTGATCTAAATGTACCAGATTCATTTTTACAATCATACCTCTGATTTGCTTACTCCTTTTCCTTTCTCATTCTGTCCTCATTGGAATTCAGCTTGCCTAAATTTAGATTCTTAAAATGTGAGCTGAGCAGTTTAGTTCCCGTGCTAGTCAACAGGGGTCTAACCAACAGGGTCTGGAGAACCATGGAGCTCCCTCTGTGAGGGACAGACCTATCGCTGGTCAGCAGAACCTGAACCTCCTGGTTCCAGGGACTACAGCGATTTGTTTGTTCCAGACTCAATTGCCTAAACTCACATCACCTGAGATGGCCAAAATAATTTGAGACATGTCTCGCAGGGTTGGTGAGTACAACACAGCGCCTGCAGAAGACCCCATGGCTATCTGGAGACAGAGATCAGGCAGAATACTCGAGGGTATCTAAGATAGTAGCACACTCTTATGTCTAGGCAACTAAACCAAACCTGTCTTAATTACAGGTGGATTGTAGAAATTAAAATTAGGCTATCTGCCAGGCCCTCAGGTCTTCCCCTTCCTTTCACATGGAAAACGTGGATATTTTATGGCATCCCAGAGAACACTTCAAGTCTGTCTTTAGGCAAGTGAATCCCAAGCCTGGCTCAGGAGCGGTTTCAGGTACTATTACATACACAAGCAATATCACATGGCAAAAACACAAAAGCAAGCCTGAGCTTATACTAACAACTCAAATCACCACTTTTTTTCTTTTTTGTGTACTACTGATCTTCTTTCAGTCCCCTAATCTTGCTCTTATCTTCTGTGTTTGCTGAAACAATTTGTATCTCAGCAACAATTACCAAACAAAGCATCAGTATCAGCTGTGTTGGCTCATTTTTCTGAAGTGGTCTACTCACTATCTAGGCTATTTACGTCCACTGGAAAATATGCATAATCAGTGTGCTAAAAGTTGGTAATCTTAGCATCCTGACAGCTAGGAAACCTCTTCATAAAACTGTCCACATCAAATCCTGTTGCTTCAGGCTTCGAATTACTGTAAATTTGTGATTCCATTTTTGTATAATTCAGTCACCTGAAATCAGCTGTAGTATTTACCTGCAATATATGAGTGTTGTGAGACTGTATAAAGGACAGACATCTATAGATAAAGGCAGTTTTGTAAGAAATGTATGTCACTGCTTTATCATTAAAAGCAAAAATAGCTTTGCCATATGTAAATAGCATCTGTCTCGTATTATTGATACTTTAAAACAAAAGTATTACTACCTCTTCTGAGATCACAGAGTGATCCAGAGAGCAAGTACTATCACATAGGAAAATAGTAAGTTTCCCAAGACTTCTCTAGAACATTTTGTCTTCTGCTTTAGAAAATGATTTTTTAATTATTTTTCCCCTTAAAAAGCCTTGCCTTGTTATTTTTATGGTTATATAATCATGCTTACGCTCTTAAATAGACCATGAGCAATGTGGCCTGATAATTGAAAGTTTTTATAGTTTTCTCTAACATAGTGGGCTTATGGGTCCGGTATTTGTAGTTCTGCTATTATCACGACGGAGCATAAATAGGTATAGCAGCAAATTCTGAAAAAAAACCCAACCAGAAAACCAAAACCCAAACAAGGACTATTCTTTGATAAACAGTTTCCCACAGAAATATATAAAGGAGAAGCCAAGAGAACTTCTGAAATCACATACGGTTTCTTCTTTGCAGACAACAGTAGCAATCTGAATAACAGGTTTTAGCCTCAATCATGTTGACTGCTTCATTCACTGCCTTAATTCTATTGCATAGGTTTTTCTTGGCAATGGCAGAGAAATGGTAACTGCACTTCACACTGTAAATCAGATTTGTACCCATTTTACTCACTCTTTCTCTATTTATGTTCCAATAAATAAAAACTGTAGTACAAAGTGGTAATTTCAGGAAATAAGATGGAATTCTACATGCTGAATATCAGAGCATATGCTTAATCATGAATCAGAAAATACTGAATTTACATGAACTAATAAGTTAAAGAATTTTTTTTTACAGTGACAATGAACCCCATGGAATATATGTGTTATATTCTATACTAATCCTTCATTATTTCACCAAAAAAATTAAGAGAGAAAAAGCTTTTTAAAAATTCAATTTAATGAATAATGAAACTGCCCAACATAAATGAATTAAACTGTCCAACACAAGTGAAAGCTCAGCAACTCAGTTACAGGCTGTGTGACATTTACCTAAAAATAGATTTTCCATTTGTCTCCTTTCACAAATACCTAACTTGTCCTCCTTTCATAGATAATATACAGTTTATATTTACGGTTACACGATGTTACAAGATAAGAGTGCAACTTAGACATGTAGAAGTAAATTTATATCTTCACCAAGAAATAAAAAATTAGATGCAGATGTAGGCACTGTATTTAGGAAAATAATAGCTGGAAAACATTTTACTGTCAGGTACACCTGGGAAAGTATGTTAACTTCAGAGCAGAAAGCTAGAATTACAGCTAGTCCCTTGATGTAGAATTTCTATAATATGAAGACTAATGAGCTATCAGAAGTCAACCAAAATCAGCAGAAAACTGCATTTTCTTTATCTCTCAACATGATGAACATCACAAATTATTTAGTGAACATCTCGATTAGTTGTATGTGCTTATTTATAAAAATTTCCCACTTAATAGATAATTAATATATTAACTATATAGTCTCATTGTGTGTAATTGTGTATATGAATATTTTCTGTATGCTTAAGGAACAGGTGAGACAGAATATGCCTGGCTGAGTAGTATATAACTTCATGTTTAGACCATTTTCTGGTAAATATGGATTTAAGTTGTCTTAGCATAAGATC
Organism: Ibidorhyncha struthersii; assembly: GCA_013398815.1. Taxonomy (NCBI): domain Eukaryota; kingdom Metazoa; phylum Chordata; class Aves; order Charadriiformes; family Charadriidae; genus Ibidorhyncha; species Ibidorhyncha struthersii. The sequence goes on from VZSZ01012177.1 coordinate 428,036, forward strand.
CCTTGTTGCTTCAGTTTATAAAGAAAGTAGTTATCCTCATTCAATTTTTTGCTCCATATAATCAGTATAATAGGCTCAGTATAATAGGCTTCATTTTAGTAGAGATCCAGAAAATTGTCTAAGGAGAAAGATGCAGGTTTGAGCTTCTGAGTGACAGCACTGTGATTCAGGCCTATGGGCAAGTGCCTAAGCTTTGCAGAAAATGTGAATCTGGATGGGAGTTGGTGCTTAACATCTACGCTAGTCTGATGTAGGCAATTCTTCAGTTGTTTTGGACCATGATTTCTGACTCTTACCTTCTCTAGTCTGAGTTTAACTGCGTCTAATTCTATATCAGCAGTGCTCAAAAACAAAGGCAACCCAAAGCAGTACACCACATGTCTAATCAGTAAGTTGCTTTCCCCCTTTTCTTTATCTTTACTAAAGAATAATCTCGAATGACCCAAAAAGTTTTAAAAAAATAATAACCTAATTATTGTCCCTTTAACTCAAAAAGAAAAATCCTGCAGATTTTCAGGACACCTAAGTACAGCTGATAGTCCTGTAGTACAACAAACTAACAGAAATAAAGAGTAGAAAATCCTCAGTAAATATACTGAAGTGCAAAAAGTATGCATAGATGACATGCATAAAGAATCCCAAGTTTCCTAACTTCTTCGGTAAATAAAAGGATACATACCATGAGACTGACCACGCTTTGCCCCACGTGTTTCAGCTGTGTTAACAATACAGAAAAATAAGAGTTGCAAGACTTGAAGCATTGAAATTAAAAGTGAGAAGGCTGCTGTAAACTCAGTTCGGTCTATTCAGAAGAAGATCCAACAGAGATGAAAACGCAAAGCAGGGAGGTTGACATATTACGGGTAATCCTGTTTATTGATGATTTAAAAAAAAAAAAAAATGATGAATATCTCCATTTCTGACATTAACACTTCACAAACTCAACACAGGCTCTAAAAGGTTGCACACAGAATACTTTCTTAAACGTTATTCTTCAGATTTTCTCATTGATATTTTTAGTCATTGTCTTAAAAAACAAGGCTAAACTGTCAAAAAAAAGGTCCTTATTAATAATAAAAGATTAATATCCGGTCTTAAGCAAATTTGATGGCAAGGTCTCATAGCAATTGCGTCCCTATGCTTTCTGGGAAAATAACCACAAGTTGGCTGCGTGAAATCCCGCCAGCTGCAACAAATTTCAGATGCTCCCGGAGCCCATGGCTGTGTTTTCACTTCAGGGAAAAGAAGGATTTGTGTTTGCCCGGATCTTGGCTTGATGGGCCGTGCAGCGCTGGACGCACCCTGCCCAGGGAACAGAGGTTGCCAAATTGGTGCTATGTCTCTTCCACACTAAACCTCCCAAATCATGACACTGCTGCAGGAAAGCCAGAAGACCGCACGAGCTCTGAGGCTTGTTGAGCCATCTCCTCCTCCTTTGGGAAGCAGGTGCTAACTCAGAGCTTTAGGAGGAATTGTCTTACTCTTGAGTTGCCTGCACAGCTTTGATTTAGCTCTCTCATGACCATTCGGATATAGTCTATAATTTTTAGGTCTTATATAGGCTTTTTGTAAATTTGCAGCACGTAATAGGCTCACACCTCAAAGGAATCCAGTGAGGTTAATTATAACAATAACAATAATAATAATTATTATATATTTTAATACATCATTATATAATCATTATTATCATAAGAATACTTGTATATTTTAATATATTATTATAATTACTTGATATAATTTATTATTATTATTAATGCCCTTTTTCTAGCTTTCAGATACACAACTTGACCACTTCAGTGTTATTTGAACACATAGGTATGTATCTGTGTGTACACCTCCACCTTTGTGTCACACACACACGCAAACCACACATGTAAATACATAAATGGCACAGCAAATTGTCAGCTAGAAATTTACTAGAAAATACCCTCTTCTCATACACTTGGATTTGTATACAGAGCCTATATGTCAACTCAGCCTAGAAACCAAAATCATACTGTGAATCGTGCTTCCTTCATTGAGGTTTAACACATACATATCTTGTGTTCGCCCCTAACTAAGGATCATTATTAGAGCTCAGCTGTTATTCGGTACTTCATTATGCTACAGTAACTTCATTGTGCACTTAAGCCTTTAGGTTTTTTTCTGTATTTCCATGTCCCAAGGCAGATGACTGTGCCATTCTGCTACTTAAAGAAGGAAATCTTATCTAAGAGTTCATGGATCCTGAGTCTTGCTTCTGGAATGCTGAAACTGTTCCTGCACATGATTTATTGCTTTCTGAGGATGACGATGAAAAAAAAATGACAACTATTATGACTATCAGTAGCCGAAATAGTGATAATATGTGATAGTTAGAGCAGGTGGACAGTCCTGGCCCCAAAGGGCTTGCAGTCTGAAAATACCATAAGTAAACCATACATATACACAGACAACAAGGAATTTCGCTCAGTAACAAAGTTCTATATATATGCTTATCTGTTCTAGTTGCAACTCACGATTGCTGCTGTTTATGCAAAAAGGATCATTTTCTTTTGGAGATTTAGTCTACCAACATTGTCCTATTTATTTACATATTGATACCCTACTCCATTCACAACTGCTGCTGTTTTTCTGACTGGAGCCTTACAAAAATGATCAAAGGTAAAAACTTAATGCAGAGGCAGCCAAAAGTATTAAATTGGATTAAGAGGGTAGGAATATGAAAGTGATCTATCTTAAACAGTAAATTTCTTAAATATTTTTTTTTTATTTTTGTGATTTGGGGACGGAGGTAAACACTTTCTAATTCATTTTGGTATTTTTGTTTCACTTTCAAAATGGAAAGACATCATTATCTTTAAGTTATTTAAAAATAAATATTTATTTATCTTTACTTCTGAAGAGGTCTGGATCACTGTCACCAACGGCCATCTCTAGTGTCAAAAATTTTCACCTACTGTGGAAGAGACAAAAGACTCAAGCCAGTGTTTGACACAAAACCCTATTGTCATTAAATGATAGCATGTTATGATAATTTATTCAATATTGGCTTTAGAGTTGTCTCTTTTTTTTCTGCAGTAGTTCTAGGAAAAGAAAGTTCTCCTAAGATATTATACTAAGTTTTAGTACTCTGAACTATACCACATGAATTTACAGTCATTCTAGTCATTTTAGTATCTTGTATCAAAACAATTTGTGCAGAACACACACACCTTTTAATTGTACTTTAAGCAATACATCTAACTGTGTCTTAGCCAAAATTCCAAGACAAATTCTTAAGACAAAATTTACATCCAGATCCAACTCACCTAGTAATTATCAGGATGGTAGACTCCTTCACTGGTCAGGAGAAGACATAAGCACATGTCTTATTCTCATTCCTAGCTCCATCAGTCTTTCTTCATGACCAGTAATTCAGCTGGTCAGAGATGAGGGGAAGTGCATAACAGGAGAGACAACCAGTACATAGAATCATAGAATGGTTTAGGTTGGAAGGGACCTTAAAGGTCATCTAGTTCCAACCCCCCTGCCATGGGCAGGGACACCTACGTAGACAAAAAAGTACAAACACAGACAAAAAAGTACTTTTTCTTCACCCTGCCTTGACTCAATTAGTAATAACATTCTTCAGGTCAGAACGGTGGGTACAGTGTTGACAAAGATAACTTCTGTTCCCAGGTCTCTCGCTTTCTGGACAAGTTTCTTCACTAGTGTCTATCTGGTGGCTATTATAGAGTAAGAAGGTGTGCTAGGTGCCTTCTCAGTGGCCTGCGTTCAGTCCTCTGCACACCAAATGGATAAAGATGTTTCTCTGTGTTAAGTCTCTCAGACTTAAGTCGCTCAGGCTTAAGCCTTACAAGCAAGGAGATGTCACCATGCATTAGCATTTTACATTGTCCAGCTCAGTACCTGATATTTATAGATCATCACTCATCCTAAGTTTCTCAAAGCCATATGAAAACACCTCAGCTGGTTGTCTGGACTCCATTATGGTGGCCAGGCACCTGAAAGTTGCTTGAAATTGTTGTACCACACTGGAGCTGGCAGTGTGTACTATCCATCATTACAGAGCATTATTGACCACAGAGAAGTCGACACTGCTAATTTTTAGCCACCACATGTCAGATGAGAAGGATCTGGGTGTAAATCTTTGTCTAGTGTTTTCTTAAATGCACAGTTCTAGGCGTGTTCTTGAACGGGTTATTCTAAAAACTGTTAGCTTCTACCATGATTGTTTTCTTGGTATAACCCAAGGAACCACGATGTTGTCCCTTTAAGAGCAGGTTAGCATGTTATCTCATGTCCTGTTACAATATTAAGAATAGGTTGCCAGGTCTGCAATTTGATAAAAGTGTCAGACAAAGCAGTGTCCCAAATATCTTCTAAGGGCTGCTGGGACAGTCTGATGTTCAGGGACTGCTATTCTGGGATTACCACTGATAAAACAAAAATGTCAGGTGGTCGTAACCACTGTATCTGTCCGCCTTCAGCACAACCCAATCTCTACTTTGTCCATTACAGCACTGAGAAGCCACAGCAGATTCTTCTTAAGTACTGGACTGCAAAAACATGTCATTTTCTTGAGTACTAAACTCATCTGAGAATGCTCTCAATAATGTCCTTCAAGTGCTTCTCAGCGGGGTCTAAGAGATCTCCTCCTCTGTCAAACACAACTAATATGCACGTGCAACAAAAAAATTGTGTGCGTAACACATTGTCAAACTTGTTATTGCTCTTTCATATAGGAAAATATAAGTGAACTGATCCTTTCTAATACATGCTGCTTAAGTAAAGAAAAGCAACAGTGTTCATTTTAGATTCAAAACTCTTCAGGCATCGACCTTGAACTAAAGTACTGGACCAGGGCCAGAAGTTTTCTCAAGGATGCTCAAGAAAATATTATGCAAGAATTGTGTCTGCTTTTTCTAAACACTTTTTTTACTCTGATTTAAGATTTTTGTGTCTTTAAAACAAACTTGAACATTTTTTCAAAAGCTTTGTCTTTGCAAACAATCTGTCTAGTATATAGTCAATATAGATTCCTGACAAGAATAAATGTAATGACTACTGGTTTACAGTAAAAGCTGCATTTGTCACTTTTGAATCATCAAGATGTAAATATACAGACAAATCATTAACAGGCAACAATTATCCTAGAAATCAAATCCTAGAAATCAAATTTGGCCTTAAGGCCAGAATAACTTAGAGTGGTATTCCTAGAAATGGAATTCTAAGTAGCAGCACCTGACATTTGGCATACAAATTTGGCATACAGCTTACATGCCCTGCAAGATGTAGAATACATAATTCCACAATTGTACTCCGTAACAGGAAAACGCCTACAAATAATTTTTAAATATCTTTCCCTTTAAAAGATTAAGACTGAAATCCCATTTCCATTGAAGTCAGTGAGACTTGACTAAGGCCCAAATTTCTTTCCAGTTGTTTTTGATATACCTGTCTGAGCACAGCTGAGTACAAAGACACAAACTCTTAATTCAAAGTAGTGCTGAGGCATGTTAGCTCAAGGGATGTACAAATGCTAAAAACTGGCTAAAAACTTTATTATCTTGTGGCTAATCTATCAAGGGATAAAAAAATCTTATTTAAATATGAGATATATGATAACACAGTATTTTCCTGTTAAGTGATTCACTAGAAAAGGAAATTTAAAAATCAAGACAACCCTTAGTTTCCACAGGGATTCCTGCGCAGCCTTAAGGATTGATACTGTGTTAAAGTATTAGTACAATTTTTCAAGCAGATTACTCTGAACATAATGCTTTGAAAAATTTAAAAAAGAAGAACAGATAGCAAATGTCATTTCTTTCACAGCTACAAAATGCAAACTCCAAGTGTTTTAACCTAATGAATAAATGAGTTTGTCCTTTATGTATAAAATATAGTTTGTGTTTGTTGCACAAGTTTTTTAATAATAGATGAATTTTAGGTTTGCTTCAACATATTCAATAAAGTGTGATTAATTTGGTTTTTCAAAAATGCAAACTAGACATTACTATATTACTCTGCAAAATGCACAGCTTGCAACATTATTGTCTCTGTGGGATCTTAAATTGAATTGTAAAATGTGTCTTATTTCCAGTTTGATTTATGTAAGAAATTTCAGTGGATAATGCCCTTTTTGAAGTTTCAGTGCTTTCTGCAAAGAAAAAATACACAACTAAAAATCATGACATAGCTTATTATAAATCACAGCAAAGTTTTATACTTACATAATGTTCCACTTAAAAATCATATACTGATGCCACATACTATGTTCAATTCAGTGAATTAACTTTTTTTGAAGTTTCATATTATGACAGATTATATAACGCATTTTTGACATGTTCTGTGATTTTATTGCGATATTCTAAGTAATTACCAAATCTCTTTTTCTCTAAAAAAGCTTTCCTGTGCCCTGAGAATTAATCTATGATACCATTTAACTTGGCTTTTTGAAGTAAATATCACTAGATAAAAAGCCAGCTGGTTCTGAATAATGGGATACTTGAATGAATGTATTAGTGTTTGAAAATGAGAGTACAAATCTTTTAAAAAGATTAATTTCCATAAGAAAGATAGCTCACAGATCTACAAAAGAATAAATTCAAAACATAATAAACTGGCAGAAAGAGAGGTAGATTAAAGTAAAGGCAGCAGCACCTTGTTATTGCAGCTGTTGTATAGCAATGATTCTGTATCAATTACAACATTTGGTAGGTATGGGCAGCCTCTTCAAAGGTTTCAGTATAAAGCTTGAGCCTGGAATACACAGTACACCCTACGTAATAACTTGAGTGATTAATTTTTTTTCTTAACAGGACATAACTTTTGTTCCTAACAATCGAGTCTCTGGGAAGAGTTACAAAGACGCTTCTGACTTTAATGTGAAAAGCTAACATCAGTTTTGTTTTTTATTAAAGATTTGGATATGAATTTATCTTTATCAGGAATAGAGCTTGGCTTTATCACCGCACACAAATGCTGACATCAGCACGTAAACTGACTTTTGTTGTCCTATGGACTTTATTTTCAATATCCTGTTTCAAAATGTGTTTCCTTGAATGGGTCTAGGATTCTGTTCACACAATTACTTTGGCCAAATATTAATGAAAATGAAGTTTGCTGATGCCACTAAGTACCGTGGGTTTGCATAAAACAAATTCTAAGACTCAAGGAATTAAATCATATTGGGACAAACTTTAAAGTACATGGGGGTTTTGTTTGTTTGTTTCTTTTCTGATGATGGGATTAATCTAGCTTCTATCAGATCCACACAAAGTTTTTCACTGCTATGTGTGGATTGATCTTAGTATCCTATTCTGGGCAATCTAGTGAGTGTGCCAAGAAACAGTATCCTTGAAAGACGTTATAAAGCATTATCTTAGTAAAGTGCAGGGAATTACGCCTGCCAAAGCCAAAAAACAAACTGCAAGACTTTCTTCAATGGGAAACAGCCACGAACTGCTGAAAATGCTCGTACCAATGTAATTTAGACAACAAATGTTAGAAGTTCCAAAATAATGTTTTTTTTTCTTGCAAAACTGCTGGAGAGCAGGTTTAGCAGGACCATGGGGAATACCAGTGCCGCTAAGTCTAATGGCATATGAAACACAACTGCAGAAATTTCTACCTATTTTCTATCTATTTTCAAGTGGTCAGAAACAGGTATTCTAGTCTCAACTTAATGACAAATTTTAACTCCTTCCTCTGAAGCTTAAAAGCATTAAAACAAATGAAAATATTTGAATACTGAAAGATAGGTCTCTCCTGACTTGCTGTCTGTGAAAGCTGAATCGCTGCTGCTGTTGAAGCCCAGACCAATGAATAATGGCCCGAGGGCAGACATGAAAGAAAGATATTTTAGATAAAAATTTCAGCTTACAATTTTACAAAGTTATAACTGTGATTACTGAAGACACAGCCTATAGATAAACTGTACTATGTATACATATTGGCATATTCTTATATATACATGTAAAAGACAAGATCCAACATAATTTTTAAGAGTATCCTAACAGAAAAGTTACTTGGAACATTACAATTTAAAAAACATTTGTAACATGGAAGTTATAAAAACATTCAGAATGGGACTAAAGTACCTTGTCCTGAACCTCCGTTTTGTTCTAGTATTTTTTCAGTTCAAGTCAGCAATATTTTGGTTTATATCTTGTCTTATATTATACTGTTATGGATTTATTATATATATTACACATTTTCAATACATGTATACTTTCCACATCACTAAAGCAAAGCATTTCTAATTCCAGTGCTTTCAAATGAACGCATTTCAAAATTTCTTTTGCATTCCATATTTTGCAATTTTGGCATATCGCCACAGGTGGAACAAATGCAGATCCTGAAATGCCAACATTTCACATGGAACGGAAATTCAAGTGTGCCTAACATGCAATGTGCTTTCAGTGACTATAAACAGACAGTGATGCAGGCTACAAGTACACTGTTTAAACGAATGCTATTCAGAATAATAGTTGGAGAATGGCAGTGAAAGCAGAAGTTTAGCATACGGCCACATAATCAAAGACAATAATCAGTTAATAAATAGAGCTAATAATTAGTCCCTGATAGTTGAGCCAAAGTAAGTGGCCATGTTGTATGACAGAAACTGTTACCCTAAATTTCACCTACGCCAAGAACACACAGCGTGGTCAGCAGAACCCCATAAGGAACAAATTATTAAACCATGATAACTCACAGATTTTCATTCAGATGCCCACCCCTCTTGTCAGGGATCGTTAGAGAAATATTATACTGAATATGCAAACACATATGACACCTGCATACACCAAAAATGTCAACTATACCATGCATGCTTTCTGTACTATACAGTTATACTGCAAGGCACAGAAACGCCTGCTGCCCTGCCAGATAAAGATAATGACAAACTTCAGTGAAAGAAGCACCAAGTCGAAAGACTAGAATTAGATCTGTGCAACAGCTGCGATGACTCATCTCGAAGATCATACTTTCCTCCATTATTTTAATTTGCTAAGGCAAATAAACTGCCAGACTCCCTTGTACACTTTGAGAACATTGCAGACCTTCACACAGGAATGAGCTTTCAGTGATTAAGAATAATTTGAACCAAGTAAATGAAACTAAAAACAAATCAGGGAGGTATTTCAAGATTAAGGAAAACCTCTATTGCAATGCAACTGAAAGGAGTTTAGACATTACAAATAATTCATCTTAGAATATAGTGACATTTGCTATGAGAAGATGTTTCTTTTTAGTCTTTGTTAAAGCTGGCTTCAAAATGTTTACAGCAATTTTCTGAAAGCAACTCCAGATTCTTTTTTAATCATACTACTTCAGGAAAGCTGCTTTTAGTTAAAATATAAAAATCATAGTTACAAGGTTTCTGCAAACATAACTGCCATTCCATTAAGGAAATGGCACAGCAAACAGTAAATAGTGGCCCCAAGGGAAATGTAAGTATTGATTTTATTACTATGTTGGTTGGATTGTATTTGCAATTGTCAACTCTAATTTTAGGCTGTGCATTAAGTATCCTCATAATAGCTTAAGGAAAAGAGCAAATATTAATTAGAACATATTGATAATGTTTTTATAAGTCTTAGATTTAGTGCTTACCAAGCACATATTTTGAAAAAATACAGACCTACTTCTTGCCTGTAAACATAGCTAACAAATGAATAGGCAGAAACTATAATTACATGGATTACACGATACTTTTGTGCATCAAGGCATCTGCTGGATGCAATTACTTAAAATTAAAACTAAAATGAAGTACAAAGATACTTATTATTGCACGGGGCTATGTTATGGCAAATAAGGTTGAAGTCACTACCCAAATACAAAATGATCAGTACATAGATTGATCGTGACTTTGATCCCAACAATTGCTTTTGATAGTCAGACTCTTATTCACCATTTAGTCTTTGACTATACACGTCTGCTACACACAGAACTACAAATACTACTAAAGGTAATTCATGACCTTTTATTCTACTCTTTTATTAATTTAAAACAGTACTTACATAAACCCAAACTTATTATATGTTATCATTTGTTTCTGATAATATCCACATGTACATAACTAGCAGAAAAGACTCATGACTCACTTTGGTATTGAACTGCAAAAAGAAAATGCTAGCAGACAGATACAATTATCTAACAGAAATAAAGATTTAACCGCTGCTTCTTCAAAGTTTCACAATCTTCCTACACGAAATGAAAGTATGGTAAGTATGTGGCGATGGTAATTTCGAACAATGCAAGACTGATTGGACAATTCACAGGAAAAGGATATCCTACCCTTATGTACTTTCCATTTCAGTTTACAGTGTGACTTGCACAAAAAGTACACTACAAGTGCTAGCTGATTTAGCTGACACTTCAGAAAAAATCTATTCCTGATAAATTTCTTGTTTAATGTGTTAAATTTCTAAAGGTAGCTAAAAATATTTGTTTATGCCACCTACAGCGCATCAACTCTTGCAATCCCATCACCAATCCTGATATCATCCATACTTCTTAAAAATCTCTGCTACAAATATGATATTTCAGCATTTCAGTTTTGATTAAAGAAACGAAAATCCCCCTGTTCCCTCCTGCGGTGTGCCGTAATACTCCAAATTGGGTGAGCATCCCCGTGGCCAGGCCTCCCCTGGCACAGCCGTGCTTCCAGCCCTGCCGGGGACCTGCTGCTTCTGGGGTGCAGTTGGCCGTTAAGACAGGTTCAGAAGGTTTCTCCTATTTCCTGACAAATGACAGAGGAAAGGAAGACCTTGCTGAATTTTTTCCTGCCCTTGCCCACACTACCCATATAACCGGGGGCAGATTTGCTTCAAGGGCTGCAGAAAGGGCATATCTGAGGCTCAGTGGGCTCTTCTGTTCTCTCACAGCCACGGAAAGCCAAGCCCAAAAGATACCACCAGCACTTCGCTCTCCACCAAAGCACAGCCTCTCGCAGAGCTGGTCTGGGAGCTGGGCAAGCAAAAGCTCTCCATAGATATCCTCTCCAGATCATACAATCTATCAGCCTCTGCATAAGCCTGCAGGTGAATAAATTGAAGTATGTTACGTTTGGCATGTATCAATGCACACAGATGTATAAAAGTTCAAGGACCACATTTGTTATGCGTGTATTTATACCTTCTTTCCTCCCAGGGGACATCAAGATCTTAATCAAAAGTCTAACACTGAGGTGGTGCAGAGCTGATTGTTCGTGAGTCACTTGATAAAAGTAAATTTCACTATTTTTACTGGTTACTAAAATTTGCTGCTATTAATTCACTGGGCTGTATTTGTATCATACAGCTATATCTTTGCTACCAAACATTTAAAGCAAACATTAAAACTACACAAATAAAATATTACACCTAAATTACAGGTTTTAATTTATAAGTATGTACATTTCTCCCACATGGTATAGAAGGGCTATTTTATTACACAGGATTTTACACTTTAAGCAAACGTGATATTCTTAATATAATAATTTTGGAATATACATGTAAGAATCGATACCCATACTTCCTAGACAGGCACTGGAATATGTCCAAAATGGTTTATTTCAATGTTATTTCAATACTGCTTTTTGAAATAATACAGTTGTGTAAACGATGATATTACGTGATTATTTGAAATTCTTTCTAAAGAAATTTTGTTTCTGTTATTATTGTCTAACAAGACCACCACATTGCATCACTTAACAGGCCTGAGCAGGCAACAGAAAGAAAAAAAACCCATCTTTTTTTGACTGCAAATCTCTTTGTGTATTAAGCAAGCAAAACCGTGTAACTTCATGTTTCCTCTGAAGTGTTTAAGCAACAGTAACTGTATACTGTTCCTCAAAGGAAAAATCACTCTGTCTGTTTCAATTATGCCAGAAGTCATTAAAAATATTTATTCTTGTTAAAAAGTTGAATTATAGTGGAAGAATCTGTAATCTCCCTTTTTATTTCAGCAGTGTATAGAATCATTTTAAGGGAGGTTATTTTTTATTTACTATAACAAGAGAAAAGGTAAGTGAATTCCAGTGTAACTTGAATCTGAGAAACAAACGAGCAAACAAAAAGAAAGAGTTATATGATATTTTACTGAAGTAGCATAAACAAAGTCATTGACAATGTTACACAGGGCAAATGCTTCATTTTCTAGACAGTCAGAAATAAAAGTGTTTACTCTCAGACAAATCTCTATTGGGGTGATGGGGAATGCATTGCCACTAAAAGCTTCAAATCTTTCCCTTGTAGACCCTGGCAAAAGATTAGGCATGATCTGCTGCTCACAGTCACACACAGAAATCTGCATTCTACCTCTGCTAATACACCTTTTTGCCGGTACAAGATAACGCTGACGAGGCTGCTAATTTTATCCCAGGGAAACTGGGATATATTCTTGCAAAGAGCTGAAATTAAAGGCAGTTGTTAATTTAAGTGAGGAGGTTAAAGCATTCCAAAATACACACCGCTTGACTCATAGGAATTTGGAATGCCTTACATAAATAGCTCTAGCTGGTGACCATTTTCTATGGCTAAACAAGCTGCTTAGAAAAATGGTTCATGCTGAATCTTAGAACCACTAGTAACTTAAACAACATCAAAAAGGGAGGGGAAAAAAAGTTTACTACTTGATTAACACAAGATCCTAGAAGGAAGTTTAAAAATAATATAAAACAAAATCTCTGATGTATGAAGGAAAAAAAAAAATTCTGCATGTTATCACATGAAGCTCTAGTGTTATTTCAGCACATAAACAGAATACTCTGAACGGGGATTTATGTGAATACGTAGGAGTCAGAGGGGTTTGATACACAAACCTTCCGAAAGAAACTCTGAATTTCTTTTCTGTGAATCAGTTTATCGTATCACAGATGGCAGCCCAGGAGGGGAAATGAGTTCTACAGACTCACCACCCACCGGTAGGGGAAGGGAGGGAGCAGACACTGCGGCCAGTTTTGACCCTACCCCCTAGAATACCAGACAGAATCGCTTCAAGTCACAATTTCCTTCTTACGCTGCTCCCAGGGCAGCATGCAATTATGTACTGCAACTGGCTTAGGGCAGGCTGGGTCCACAATTAGTCCCTTGACCTTGCCGAGACTAACAGTGTGAGTAAGGTGAGCATGACATATCTCTCTCTCAAAATTTTCAATTATTTAATGCAACTAATGTAACAGTAATTTCCCTGCATCTTTAAAAAAAAAAAATTTGCTCGCTATCATAAAAAGGGACTTGCCTATAAACTCAACTAAAAGGTCAAAATGATAGTTTTAATTCAAAGTTTCCATAGCTTTCTCGATAAAATGAGTATGAATATAGATTGTCTCTTTATTTCTGCTTTCCATTAAAAAGCATAGGATTTTCTTCTACTTTCTGTAATAGGTTTATTAGTTATAGCTCTATTACAACAATACTCAAGAAAGTTCCATTCATATCATAGACAATTATCTGTGATAAAGCTCATGGCAGAAGCTGTAGATGGAATAAATGCTGACATGGGTACATTAATGCACATGCCACTCACATCGTGTCAGGTACAGCTACCCCTTAGGTTTGAAGATACAAATACTCCTTTCAGCACTTTGGCATATCTCAAGTAATTAGAAGCCATCTGCTGAAATCTTCTACATTCAGTCTCAAACAGCCATCTTGAAATGGTTGGGGCTTTATGTCATGCTGGAGGGCATACCTTTCCTCCACGCTTAAGCTGAAAGAGGCCTCAGACAGTGAGTAAGAATGAGATCATGCAGAGAAAAAAACACCGCCAGGAGTCTGACCTACGCTGTCCAATTAATTGTCAGTGAGTTAAACCAATGCAAACTCATTGAACAAATAAATACAAATCCAAATTAAAGATGCAACGTAATCCTAATATGAATCCTAAATTAGAGATGAAACATGGGTCAGTTTGGGACTCAATCATAAATTAAATAATCCGTAATAGCCAATTAAAATAGAATATCAGGAACAAGTGAGGCAGGGAGAGATGGCTCAGTTAACCACAGAGTGACCAGAATGCGTTTCTACTCATCTTGTAGCCAAGATGCTACATACACACACCGCATACAATTAATGGGCACAGAAGCTGGTATCCATGGTTGCAGAGAAAAACTTTCCAGGACAACTTTAAAATATCATTGCAAACCAGAACTCCATGAAAAGTCACTATTCTAATCTTCCAGTCGGAGAAGCCACGTAAGTGAGGTGGGAACCTTTCTAGAACACCTGCCTTCCACAAGTAGTAGAAAAAAATGATTGCTCCTCACTATCTAAAAGGTCACTTTATGAGACATAAAGAAACAAAACATGTCACAGTGATATACTTTGAATGATTAAAAATACTGAGAGGTAAAACTGTTTTGACCATGTGATCAGTTCAGTGATTTTTTCTGTAAGATGTATACAATATCATAAAGAAAGGGAGTTATTTTGATAGAATAGGAGCATACAATAAATTATAAATGGAGAAAAACCCCAATCATAAAGTTGAAGAACATTTCTGAGTGCACAATATTAATGGAGATCAAAAAGGCAACTAACCCATGTGTAATACATGAGTAGTAAGAAGTAACCTCCAGAACTTCCATGTAAATCAGTTAGTTATATAGCACACTGGGTCAAGGTTTAGTGAAGCAACTTCTCAAAACCATAAAAATCACTTATTGGAACAGCTGACTCTACTGCATGTATGATAAGAAGAACCTCTTTAGTTATCCTAAGTAATTTAAGATGTTGCTTTGGCCAGTGACTATAGTTGGCTGATCAAGAGCAATCACAACATTGTAATTTAGAGAGCTCTCATAAGACAGGTGTCATAATGCGGCTCTAAAAAAGCACATCATGAAGTCCCTGAATCTACTTCATTTCAAAGGACAAATGTGAGTCGTGCCAATCTCACAAAGCCTAGATCCCTTTCTACACCACCTCTGCTACTCTGAGCAGAAAAGCGGAGTCAATGCATACAAGGATCACATATGGTCTCGAGAACAGAGATGCTTCAGAAGCTGATGTCCCAAAGAGCTTTGATTTAGAATTGAAGCACGTATATTGCAAATATCAAAGTACAAATTATTTAGTATAATGAAAAATTACAATATTGAAGACTATGCCAGCTATTTTTTACTTAGGATGAAGCAAATTAATCACTTATGAAATACGAAAGGACAATATGGTATAATTACTCTTTCAGCAATCCACATAGCTTTTTTTAATATGATTCTGAGGATAAATTTCTCAGAAATACAGAATATTGTAAGAACAATTTGGGGGATTTTGCAAATGACTATTGGGTGAAATTCAGTTCTTACAAGAGAGTTTATGATTGTAAAGGACTCTGCCTAGTTACCAGAATTTAATACAATTATCTAGAAGTCCTTAGTCCATGCAGTTTTGTGCTGGTATCCTTGAGTAGAAATCCTGCAGGCACACTACCCTCCACCTGTTCAAGATAAATGTCTTAACTATACAAATCCTACAACAGGTGCACTGTCACTTATTCAAATCACTGCAGTCATACCCCAACAGTGTCCATGGCACATGTCGTGGTTTGGGCCATATTACAATACTATTTTGTGAAGCCAGTAATATTTCTACTTTTTCTTCACAGAACGATTAATCACACATTAAAAGTGGTTTCTCTGGGTAGTGCAAACTTCCTTCTTGTGACCACAAAAGCATCCAGTTAAGCCCTGGCTGAATCTCCTCCAGTGCTCCGTCTCTGTCCATACTGCATCAACACAGTTTCCCACATTTATAGAGGTCTAGAAGAACCCCTTACAATGTAGAAAAACTAAAGAAACTCAGAGGGTGACAAGCCACAGGTGTTAAACTCTTTCCATAAGTCCCCCTATCCACCGGAGCCAACATTAGGAGCCACTGGGTTGAAGCTAACTAGCTGGAGAACTCAAAGTCAGGAAGCCCCAGGAGACAAGTCTTCAAAAGGCAAACGGGATCCACCGTTAGGCAGTATTATTCAAAGTCCCGAAAAAGAGCACAAACACACACTCAGTGCCTCTGGAGTTTGGTCAGTAGCTTCAACCACAATAAAGGAAAAAACTAAACATCCACTAAAATTGCCTTAACTATGAAGTTCTGTAATTAAAAGTGAAATCAAATAGAGAAACGAGGAGCAGATGTTGGTTTTATTTCTCTATGTTGACTTTATTAAGGAAACATTTCCCCATTCCCCTCCCCTAGGACATCCTTTTCTTTCATTTATTTGCTATGTTTCCTATTATTTTCTTTTCCCACTAAACAACCATAACCTTCATCAGTACAATGAAGTCATTTATGTCTAAATTCTTGTTGCACTTGGGATTTTTCTTTATGTGTTTTGTAATTGTTGTAGTTGATTTATAACTTTTATGTCTCAGATGTAAAATGGAAGTAGAACACAACCTTTTTTACTCTACTCTGATTAACACCTGTAAGAACACAAGAGATATACAAAAATAATCTATGTTTTTTTTTTCATAAAAGAACTCCTTCTCTAATTACTTTGTTTTAGAAAGCTACTGAAGATCTCCCCTGATATGAATTAAACCAGCACCCAGTTGGTGCTTTATTATCTCTTCAACAAAATGATTTATTGTGTGTAGTCTGAAAGCAAAAGAGGAGGAAAATTACATTTTCTGTACCAGTAGCAGTAGCCCTATCACTTGCTCTATACTATTCTTTGAAGATTACAATGACCAATATTGTAACGATACCAGAAATAGTTAACTCTAACAAAGCTGCTTATACAAAAGCAGTGACAACTGAGATCATTGTACCTCATGATGATTTAACCTTAGACGTTAAATCTTATGTTTCTTACCTCAGCATGACCTGCTATAATGTTCAATTTTCAATTTATTTTCTACACCAGAGGCTGGAAATAACTAATTTTTTAAAAAATATTTTTAAGGTTTCAAATGAAGAAAGTTTAATTAAGCAGGAACAGACAAAAAAAAACAAGAAAAAAATGTCAAGAAGAGAAAGCTGCGAATCCTTCATGTGTGTGTCTAAGCTATAAATAATAAAGTAATTGTGAGACAATTTATTTTGTATATCAATGAGAATTTAATGCTTTGTTTTTATATATTGATTAAAAAGGCAAGACTATTAGTGCTCATAGAGGAAGTGCTGTAAACAGGCAAAAGAAATTTCTATTAAGCTGCATACCTGAAACCAAATGTACAAGATACATATATATGCACGTGCACAGCAGATAAAACATTTGAAATGCAAAATGCCATGGTGAAATAGGGCCAGATGATTAGGGTGATGGTACTGCGAGTGCAGGATGTAGTTCACCTCTCAAACTCACGGCACCTTGGTAGCACCACAAACCCCTTCAACATGTGAGTAAGAAACTACAAAGTTTCCTCCAGCAGTGAAGCCACCAGAACATGCTGAATGGGAAAGCCAAGTACAGCTCTTTCCCTACGCTCTTCAGCAGTTCCAAAGAAGCTGGATGAAAATCAGTATTAGCAGAACACAACTGCAATGCATCCATGAAGTTCCAGAAGAACGTTTCGGTGAAGTTGGCTGGGCTACCTCTTGTGGGGAACTATTTAACAACGGGGATTTCTTTTGATTTGGATGAGGTAATTCTGATATCCCATGATACCAGAGACAAAGAAGGGAAACGCATCACGTTGTTAACAATGCAATCACATTGGGATGATCTGCATCATGATCAGTCATAAGCATTGCTAGAAAAACCTCTTATGCCAAGTCATAATCATCATGATTTATCTTCTTTCTCATTATAAATTGGTTCTATTTAGACAAGGCTGAGAACAATGACTAAAATAACCTTAAAACAGATGAGACATCACACAACCATATCATTATTGAAAAATTGATTATTGGTGGCACCAATTGTGTTACTAATTCCGGACATTACAGAAAGGAAAATCTTTTAAAGTGGCATTTATACACACACACATTAAGGCAAGCAAGAAATTCTGAAATATTAGCTCTGCTTTGCAAAACATGCCTATTTACTGTTTTATTAGTGATACTGTTGTTCCCTGAGACAAGGAAACTGTGTTGTACAGGCAACTGCAAGGACTGGAGGTCTATTCAGTTGCCTGCACATAGGAATCTGCTGTCATTTCAGGTGCCCTGTGATATCTGAGGTATCTCCACAGGGCTTGCAAATATAACAGAGCACCTAGCTGCATATGATCTTTGCCATTCAGGAGCGGAAGCTGGAAGCCAAGTGGGATGCCTGAGGGCATCCCAAATGGTAAAAGATACCTGTACTGAATCAAGTTGCTGATGTCTTTCTTGCTGGAAGCACATTTGTAACGGTGAATTGTCAGACAGTAGAAATCTGCTTAGCAATCTGCATAATGCTCACCTAAAAACGCCTGAGTGGAAAACCACTTCTCTCTTGCAATCTTTAGAGAAACTTCACAGCATTGTCCAGAAAAGTGTGATTTATACCCTGTAATCTTAAACTAATAAAAAATCATACTTTAGTCTATGAGTGTTTGCTCATTCAAGCTTACACATAATTTAGGGTTTTTAAATACATAGAATAAAGTATAAACACCTTTCTTTTTAGTAAAGCTAGGCAAAGTTAAAAAAGAAAATTATATACTTCAGATGTGAGACACAGGAGTATACTCAAATACTATTTTAACAGTGTTATGTCCTATAATGAGTTGACCTTCTGTTCTCCTTAACCCTTTTTTTCATCAAAGCCACCTACACCCACTTTGCCTTCTGTTTCTCTAATCTGCAATTATTTATGTTTTCTTCATGCTGCTCTATCCGCCATGGGAGCAAAATTGTATTTGGTGAAATATAGAGCTAATTATACCATGAACCCAACAACAAAAAGACAGAGCAGATGTTACTTCAAACGTGCTAACAGTCCCTACGCTTAATGCACACATAGTGAAGGACTGAACACAGCATTTGAAGAAAAAAAGTGATGAGCTTAAACATGTGGAAAGAAATTAGCACAAAACTCAAACAGAATGACATACTTAATAGGCTCTAAAACATTTATTCAGTGATCATATTCAGCATCGATTTTACTTTAATTCAATACATATGTGAGGCTATACGTGGGGTCAAATATAGCGTATTAGGTAATTGTGCTCAGTTTCTTCTGATCTCAGTACCCAGTTTCTTCAGTATCCCTTCTGCCTGTCCATCAGCACCTCCAGTTCTGGGATTAAATTTGTCCATCTCTTTATCTACCTGAACACTTTCCAAAACACAGGAACTAGACCTAAGAATAACTGTATAGGCCAAAACAATTTTACAAAGTGCTTTCTAGTGTTTTCTTTCCAAATCTGTGTCAGTAAGGAAGAGCTAGAAAACAGACCTTAATAATGCAGAAATATCAGGCACTAGTTAAAAACGCAGTTTGCTCTATTTTGCTTTAAATTAGTCTGTTGTGGTTATTTCAAATCTAGGACCCGTACGGGTGACTCTACACCAGCCCTCAAGCCCACGCACAGGTCCTGCTGCATTTAGTAGTACAGGTGTAGCTTCAAAATGCAACTGTGGGAAGACGTGATACAAACATAGACTTTTAATAGTTTTAAGAAGTGCCAATCAGCATACCAGACTCACATCTAGAACAACTGGGAGACAGTTTGGTGTTTTTTATCAGGATTAGAGTGGGACCTCTCAGCAGCTTACAGTAGTCTCTTGCAAGTTGGGGACTACCAAGAGCATGGTAGTCCCCCTCTCTTAGTACCGGACTTCCACAAGACTATTAGTTCTCTTTCTCTACCATATGCCAACTACTGCAAAACTAAAAACAAGTGTACAGATCATGGAACTGAACAGAAAATTACATTTCCCTTTCCTCTATTGCCTACCTTTACCACTTTCCTGAGTAGAATAGTCACACAAGTTGGAAGTGATTTAGGATAACTTGCAGACCTTCATGTTAGACATAACTCCTGTAACTCCCACACTTTTGGGGAACTAATGCAATCTAGAGAACAAGCCTTATGAGGAGCGGCTGAAGGAACTGGGGTTGTTTAGTCCAGAGAAAAGGAGGCTCATTGGAGACCTTATCACTCTCTACAACTACCTGAAAGGAGGTTGTAGGGAGGTGGGGGTCGGTCTCTTCTCTCAAGTAACCAGTGACAGGACAAGAGGAAATGGCCTCAAGTTGTGCCAGGGGAGGTTTAGATTGGATATTAGGAAAAATTTCTTCACCGAAAGGTTTATCAAACATTGGAACAGGCTGCGCAGGGAAGTGGTGGGGTCGTCATCCCTGGAGGTATTTAAAAGATGGGTAGACGTGGTGCTTAGAGACATGGTTTAGTGGTGGTTTTGGCAGAGTTAGGTTGATAGTTGGACTCAGTGATCTTAAAGGTCCCTTCCAACCTAGACGATTCTACGATTCTATGAATATAAATTTGCCATGTACCCTCTCACCTCACTGAAGAGGAGTCTAGTGACTCCTCTGAGTTGTTAAACTGTTCTATAATAAAAGTAAAATAAACTTCATTCAGTAAATACATGGTACTTTATAGCAAGGTATAAAGATAGTCCATCATCAGTCAGGCTTCAATAGAAAAAATGAGACGACTAAAACAGAATTCAGCAACCACAAATTTGAATTATTAGCTGCAGGAGCACCAATTACAATATCATGATAAATCACTTTTCACAGACGTGAAATACCAAATCTAAAAGGGCACTTTCCACTTCACTAAAACACACATTATTACTATGCAACTAGTTCAACTCCACTACAAATGGAAAAAAAAAGATTAAAAAGGTGTGATCTTGAATTCAACTTTGAAAGGACAGATGCTTGAATAAAAGACATCTGCCCACTTATAAGTCTTGAGAAAAAGAACTCTGGTAAGAGAGATCTATGATAATACAGAATTTCAAATAACTGGTTAAAAACATGCATAACCAGACTAATCGCAGTACTTTAAAAAGGAACATGTCTTTAACAGCAATCATCACAGTATGAAATCAACTCTGAGCTTATTATATTTGGCTGAATAACCTAAAATTGTAGAATTAAAAATAATTATTGATAAAAGATAAGACATAAAACCTCCCTAGCTGTTTGAATCTAAGAATATCAGGGGATGGAATGAATGTTGAATTTATGTTGTGGAAAATTGGTCCCAAGTTGGTTTTACACTTCATCAGAAAGCACTTTTGTCTTGTATGCAAACAGTTAATGAAGCATACCAAAACTGAAACTTTTTTGCTAGTGCTGGTGTGGTAAGACTCGCAGCATATTCCATAGCTTGCAGAATATTTAAGAAACATTATAGATTTTTCATTTATTCTCCTTTGGTTATAATGCAGAATCCTATAATTTTAAATAAGGTCCCTTCTTGCATTTTCAAGTATTGTTATATATAGCTAGCAGTTGCAGATATAGTAGAGCCTTTTTTTGTTCCTTTACAGAGCTTTTTTAAGAGAAGATGCCACCACATGAATAACTGCTGCCCTAATAAATTCTAAGAATGTATGGATTCTTAACTACCTCTCATGCTGGATACATGACTGGTTTTAAAATGTTATAGTTAAACCTTTCTCTTTTTTTTTTTTTTTAATTTTGTTTCAGCTATTCTCATAGTTGAAAACAAGAAACAAATTATTCCAAGGGGATAATAGTTGTATTATCATGCCTTTTCTAGAGAAAATGGGTAAGACAGCCTCTTTTATAGCAAACCTGAAATGCTGAACACTTGCCTTTAAAAGGACTTCCTTTCACACTGCAGTTTTATGACTTTGCATCAAGACTTTGTCTGCAGAATTATATCTGAGTATGGCACCCAGCTCCATTATCTCAACCATACACACTGTTACGATTAACTTTGGGAAATTAGTGGGGCTTACACAGCTGAACAAATGATTGGCAAACTCCAGTCAATCACCACATCAAAAAGAAAGTCCCAACTGCAAAGACAAACTGCATTAATGCTCTGCAGGAGGGGAACAAGCTGCCTAAAAATGGCGTAATGCAGGAACCGAATGTATTTATTTACTCAAGAATCACAAAAGCTTTTTTATCTGTGGAATCCAGCCTTTTACTACTTGTCCTGTAAAGAAGCTCCCACCGGAAGACCAACGTAGTAAAAGCTACTAATACAGATTATGTTGAATGCTCAAACATCAGAAAATGGGTGTACACTGTCTTCTGTCATACATCCTCATTAATTAAGCCTATCAATTAAGGGCACAAAGTACAAATTTGAGTGGCCCTTGCTGAAAATAAAAAATAAAAATTATCTACCATTAAAAGCCTACAGGAAGATAAGTCCACCAAGTCCCAGATTGATGGGACAAGCTGGGGTACATTTCAACAATTACTGGCAGCAAACCCATCCAAATTATTAATATAATAGATGTTTTTGGCACTCTAGTTACAGTTAGGACTGCAAAGGTTCATAACATTTCAATTAAAAACAGTCAGATGAGGTTGTAATGCCTTTTCTTAGGCATGGGTGCCACTTAAGTAGATTTGAGATAAATAGATTAAATACAGAATAGAGCGAAACCATCTTTCTTAACAGTTTTATAACAGATTCTTCATGTTTCAGTAATATACGATAGCTGACATATAGCCATCTCATTTCTATTTTTTAAAATTATTTATCATGCCATGCTATGCTGATATAAAAAGTCCTTTTAAGCTTTTGCTAAATCTGCTTCTCTTTTTACTACACGCTTACACTATTTCACTTTGAGCAACACTTTTACACTCATCAGAGATTCTGCAAAGGTGGCCAGCTCAGAACAGCGACATCTTCCACCCCAAAGAAGTGTTTGGTAAAGTGTCATCTTACAGCAAGCTACTTCTGGCAGAGGCAATTGCACTCATATTTGAATTTGGACAGTGAACTTGTTGGACCTCATTAGCTAAGAAAGCTGGGCTTGATTAATGTTTTAATACAAATCTTTCAAGAAAGCCCAGCTGCAGCAAAAAATGGAAGTGGTGATTCAGGAGACACCACTCACTCCGAGTCCATACTGAGGAATTGCTCCAGCATGGTGCGAAGGGACATCATGCTGCTGGTGGTGCTGTCTTTCAGATGAGATGTAAAACTGAGTTCTGACAACTTACAGTCATTAAATATCCCATGGCACTTTTCACAGGAGTACATGTGTTAACCCATATGTCCTGGCTATGTTCCAAATGCATAATTGCATTCTGCCTACCTAAATTCCCTACGCAGTTTCAGTAGCATGCAGTACTTTTTATTCTCTTTCTCTCTTCTCTCCAACGTTGCTCTTTAGCATTTATGTTCAGGTACAAGAAAAAGCACAGATATACCACAATCTCCACCTTTTAGCTGGCTGACATAAAAGAATTGAAGGCAACTCAGATCTACAAGGCAACGCGCAGGAAAGAAAGAGGGTGCCCAGAATTCAAGGGGGGGGGAAAAAAAGTGTGGAGCTGCCTAAGCTAGGCAGCACAGAAATATCAAGGACAAGAAAAATCTCAGAACTGTTATCTTTCTCGGCCTGGGTCTCAAGTACCCAGCAGTTTTGAAAAGTACCTCCATTCCTCTAGGTTGTGCAGTCCCAGACCTTCGTAGACTTGTAAAGGGATCAGTGGGCTTTTTAACATTGTACTCTGGGACTTAGGTACTTAAATTACCCTTAAACTC
This sequence comes from Ibidorhyncha struthersii, assembly GCA_013398815.1. Taxonomy (NCBI): domain Eukaryota; kingdom Metazoa; phylum Chordata; class Aves; order Charadriiformes; family Charadriidae; genus Ibidorhyncha; species Ibidorhyncha struthersii. The sequence goes on from VZSZ01012177.1 coordinate 451,611, forward strand.
CCCATAAATTCCACTCCTGAAGACAGGCATCTACTCTGTTAAGTTAAAAAAAGAGTCATTTCAAGGTCTATTTCTATATTTTACATTTTAAATAGAGTGTAAAAACATTGATACAGCACAGAAAGAGGCCCTAGATGAGAACCCTGGAGTATTCCCTGAGCATCCTAATTATTGAACCACACAGTAATTCCCTCTTTCTTTTCCAATAAATCTTGCACTCACTTCATCATAGTGGTCCCGATGCAGAAAGAGCAAAAAATACTTAGAGAGAACTCAGACTAGTTTCCATGCTGCCAATTAACACGTTTTCACAAGAGATAGGCAAGGGAGGTTTGAGTTACTCATATTGTCCATATTTCCTTAGTGATGCTTTACTGACCAGACCACTATTTCTGAGCTGACACTACCTGATTTGGTGAAACTTGTAGTGGCTCCTTACTTTATGCCCAATGCTATACATCAGTAAGGGCGTGTGCTGAATTCAGCCTTTACAGATCACTGAAGGGAGGATTCCACCCAGTGTTTTGGCCTAAAACAGGGATTGTTCTACTTAGTGCAAAGTGGGGGGTAAGCTGGGGAAGATACAGTAATAAAATTCTTAATGTCAAGGGGACTTTGCTGATGAAATGGAATTATTCAGGGCCTTTCAGGTTAAAAAAAACAAAACAAAACAAAACCTGAGCTTTCCCTCAGTGTTTTCTGTGCTTAACTTTTTACTAGAACTTATATGTAAGACCTTTCCAGATCCAGGTCTGAAACTGGTGTATCCAGAAATATTTGTTCTTCTAAAATACATTTGTTGGCCATTTCTCTTGCATATATTTACGTTTCTCTGCCAGTTAAAGAATAAACATAACAGATACTGACTAAATCAGTCCTGCTCAATCCTTTTCCTGGTACAGGACACACAACTCAGCTATAAAGAGTTTAGATTCTAGATTTGCTTAACTGAAATTTTCACTGTAAGTGACCAGCTGCCTCAGATACCCTGTGTAGTCAAACAATGGGCAATCAACTGTACATAGTAATTCACATATTCATTGGTACTAATTGTCCATTGGGGATGTCTATCTCTTTTTGAGCCCTCGATAACTGGATTCCTAACTTTAGCACCTCACGAAGTTAGATGGGTTAAATACAACCAGCCACAAACACTTTTGATTTCCCCTTTTTTTGTGACAATCACCATTATATTCCTATCATAAAAGCTGTACAATCAGTGATGCAGAAGGACAATTGAAATGAGTTTCTGTTTTTTGGTGAAACTATCTATACTCTCATCTATCGTCTTATTCTGACCATTAACTCTAAATGGTTTTCAGCTGCACACAGAGTGAATCAAACATATTTTCATGTAGCCAAAATCGCTGATTATAATCGTATCAGGTGGCAGAGTCAAATGAGAGAGATGCCAACCTTCACATGAAGTTCAACTTGACTCACGCCTTTCCTCTTCTGAACCAACCTGCTGCCAGCTTTCTTCACTATTAAATTCACTGTATCTTGGGGGGTTTTTTTGAGGACATACATTCAAGTCTTAGATTATATCGATAAGCTCTCAAAAAAACAAAAGAAGCCCAAAACAACCTCCATATACTTTGTGAGCATGACTGCATGAAATAAAGGCAGCTCTGATGGATGTTGAATTAATGTAAATGACATTTTGTAATGTATAGCCCCGATTCTCCTTTCACTTATGCTGCTGTAAATCTGGAAAAAAAAACCCTCCGTGGATTTTCATAAACTTACTCTGCCCAAAAGCTGATAAAGCTGAGAAAGAATCAAATGTTCTTTATTTAAATATTGATTGTGCACTTAGGAAATTAAAATAGTTGTGATGCATATACTGAAAATAAATATATTTTTTAATATATATTAACTTCTGCAAGCTTACAGGCTTAGAGAGAATTCCAAGTAACTAGCTTGTCTGAAATGAAAACATGAATATTCCTAACAAAAGGGTTTTGTACTTGAGGGGATTAGAGGGCAGCAAGTAGCTCGGAAGCCTTTGGAATATCCTGCATAAAAACAGGTCATTTTTTAATATAAAAAAACCCTTTAATATAGAACACCAGATTGTGCTAAACTCGCAATCCCCTTTCTTCTTCTCCCTCTGACATGCAAACACCTGACACACAAAGGGAGTCACATTCAGAAGGAGATTATGATGCAATGATCTCGTTGTGAATGTTGCATTATGGTTTCAGCATCGCTGTAAGAGCTCCCCTGGCACTTGTGCTTACAGCAATTTGAATTTCTCTGGCAGCTAGGTATGATTTGTGACAGATTTCAGCCTTGCTCTTCATTGAGGGAGTACACTGGCAAGTGCTTGAGGTATTTACCATGGAGACTGGAAAGAAGAAAACATAAAAAGGAACATTTGAGGTAGCCCTTTTTTTTCCTTTTTTTCTTTTTTTTTGGAAAGCATTGAATCTTTTTTTAGCAGTTGTTAAGTTATCCAGACCAGTTCTTTTCAGTGGCATCATTTTGTCCTTCTTATGAAAAGTTGTCTCACTATGCTGCTCTATTTGAAGGATTATTTCATTCACCGTGGTAGTGAAACCCTGTTAATTTTAATGACTATTATGAATGCATATATCACTAGCCAAATGTTCCATGTAGAGTGCAAAGAATCTTTCAATTGATTGTACTGTAGTTTGTGGCATGAGTGGAAAAAAGTTTGCCTATACATTCTTTACACATGAATGACACATGTAAACTTGTTTACATGGTTTGGAAAATCTTAAGCTGACAAAGCACAATTATCTGTTTATCCTGGAAAATATCTTAAACTCTTCTGAAAAAGTAGACTCAGCTGGTAGGTTACATGTTTCACACCAGGTCCCCCAAAAGTTTGCTGAGCCAAAGCCTGTACATTTAGGGCAGAATAACTAGTTCCCAAAGCAGACCTGCAAAGATTGTTCTCAATATCTCGTCTACCATAAAAACAGTAATAAGCCTCCATATGCAAAGTTTCTCTATAACTTTTGGTCTGTAGACTAAATCTTATCTTGATTCCTTCCTCATTCCCATATGTAAGTATTGGAGGTAGCCCGCGGGGAACACAGACAGCTCCATAGCAAAGGCTGCACTCTGAGCACAAGCATTCAGGGAACAATGACAACACGCTGGCTGGCTTTGGCATGAACTGATGAATGAGAAATTTAATAGGGAGATATTGCACAGCCTACAAAGAGAAAACCGGCATTTAACAAAGGATTGAGGTTGACCGGGTTTAGGCTAATAAAGTTTGTACCTTATCCAGTAGAATGGATCCAAACTTCCATTCACATGTAAAAATAGCCTATCGATTAAAGCATATTTCTTCCTCTTTGGCCCTGTTTTTCAATTATTTTATTTGAGACAATAAGTTTGGCAAGTTCTTTTGTTAACACAGTTCCTGTTATTTTAAAAGCAACAGATTTTATGGCCCATGGTTATCATCTGATACTTAAAATATGTTCATGAAAGAATGCATAGGAGGTGTCAGGTGCACCCTTGGGAGGATAAGAATGTCCACATGGTTCCAGGTCTTCTACAAGTAGAAGTTTCTGTATGAATGGGTGAGAAATGTTCTTTTTCATTTGCAGGTGTTCTATATTCAAAAGGTACAGCATAAGATAAGATTTAAGGATTAACCCTCTGATCTGCGAAGCATCCTCAACTCAAGGTTCCAAATATGAAAACCAGATCTTCAAAATAGTTTTTAAAAAATGTATACTTAATCTATAGGTTTTATATACAAAGATAGAATTTTAAGTATGTTTTTGTAACTATGCAAGATTTTCTTTAATTTGTTTACTTCATTTTTAAATATTATATGCACACAGTCTTTGGAAACTAGTGAAACTGCAGATTTATTTTATTTAGAAAATACTATAGTACATCTGGCATATCTTGGGTTTGTTATTAATCACTAACTGAAAAAGTGGAGCTGTAATGCATATTACATACAATTTCAAACAGAAGAGAAAACTGCAATACGTTGTAGTGGTTTATCAGCATCTACCCTTAAAAATACATGTCAACTACATCGTTAATAAACAATCTAAAAAAAAAGAAAGTAATAAACTAACAAACTCCACCATCTTTGAACACTAAATGCAATCAAATAGAATATGTGGATTTATTTGACCTACCAACTGTTTCATTTTTTAATACGACTGTATCTCCTACAAAAATACACGTCACAGGCACAGGCTATTGAAAAACTGTTCAGTGTGAAGGCAGTTTAAAGAAAATTAAAGATTATATAAAGAAGTAGAAATAAAATGTAGAAAATATATAACTAGTGCCTTTTCTAAATTAAGACCACCAGTCTATTTAGAGAGATGGAAGTGAAAAAGATCATTAATATATGAGAGTACATAACAGTAAGTTTGGCACAACTGTTAGTCCTTCTCACTATACAAGAATGTGAAAATATTCCACGAAACTGAGATACAACATATCAGCACATATCACTTTCTGGAAGAAACAGAATTACTTGTTTTAAAAATATTTATAATCATACAGATGGAAATAATTGAGGACAACAGTTTGTTTAAACCAGAACTTATCACTTAGTGTAGTAGTGGGGAAAAGCCCTCATTACATTAAATATAGGAAACAATTATATGAGATTAAAAGCTTCTAATTTCAGATTATAAATCATTGCTGGCTGATGAAGACTAGTCAGGAACTATTCATGCATAGAAGATGATTCTATATCTGTCCACTGTCATTTTCTTGAACTTTCCTCTGATGGGTGCTGTGATTCATAGGGTACCAATGCCAAATTCACCACAAGTCCACTCCAAAGTGGAAATGCTACGTCACGCCAATACTTGAGTGACTGTTGTAACTGAGGAATGCTTTGAAGTATTTATACTGACATCACAAAAATGCCATTGTTATAAAGATACATCTTCTTAACATTTCAGTTACAATGCTTGAAATATTTTGATTCTGTTGCTACTGTGCATTAAGAAAAGCAGTCTTTACTTAAAAGTGATGTATATAAATGTGGCATATAGCACACATTTATCTATTTTATTCATGCATAAATAGTCATTAATATTCACATTAATGCATATTTTTTCTTGCTATTCACATATAAAGCCTATAAACAAATATACTAATATATATTAGACTATGTTTGTATATACAAATAATGACCAGATAATGATAAATTCATGCAGAATTTATCAAATACTTGAAACAAAACGTAAGTTACGTTTGAGGGACAGAAAAAAATTAAAACAAAATAGAAACTATTTCTGTAAGCAGGGTACTAATTAAGCCAGAGTATTTAAACGTAGTAATTGTACTCTCTTTCTCTCCCTCTCTTCTTGTTTTTTAAGCTTTGCAGAGAAAGAGCTACTGACTTATTCATTTCAGTTAGGAAGAAAATTCTCAACTTCCTTGGGTGCTTAAGTGCAAGAATATTTTAGACCCCATCTTTGCATATTACTTTATCTTTCAGTGGTAATTAACAGAGTCTTAATCTGGCTAATGTTAATGACCACTGTTCTTTCTTTAAATCCCAGTTAAACCAAGCTTATTAAGGGCCAATTAAAGGAAGTCTTATGTGATCTGAATAACACTACGACCAATTTTTAACAACTATAACTCTTTATTTTGGATGATGAGTGTGGAAAAAAAACCCTTCTCATTATGGTCTTTGTCTGTTTTAAAATAAACTGTCAATGGTTATTGGGAAGGATGGAGAATATTAAAAAAAGTCAGAGATATAGCTCAATTTAGTAAAATGCAGATTTTCTCAAAAGAATTAGCTACATACTACTATTTTCACTCCTTTCCCTAAAAGAGGTAATATATTACTAATTTCCACTTCATTTTTCCTAATGTTAGAGCACAAAAATGGAATGACGCTTTGCAATAACTTTCCAAATGGTAACAACACAACCTAAATCTGTACTAACTGCATACCAGGGACAAAATAAAGAAAAAAATGGCTCAGCATTTGAATAGGAAATGGAACATATCTACCCAAATATGAAAGATTTAAGAGGGCTTTTTGGGTTGGGGACAGTCTGGTAGTTTTCTCACTTTTCAACTAAATACAATTTTTGACTCCGGATTTTTGAAAGGCTTGTTGGTTCCACTTATGTCTAAGGTGACGCTTCTTCAGACATGTTGTAAATTACATCCTACTATTTCTTACATATCTAAGATTTCACTCATTGCTTAACTTCACCATTACTTCCCTTTCATCTGGACGGAAGCAGTAATGCAATCTGACTATTGCCTCTAGCTATTAAACAAAATATTACTCTTACCACTACTGTCTAAAGTCCAAACACCCTAGAGCTAACCCCCGCTGCAGCAAGTCACGGCAGGACGGGTCCTTTGCGTACTCTGCAGCACACAACAGGCCTAACTCCATGGTGACAACTCTTAAATTCTGCGGTAGCAGCTACAAAATCCATGGCAACATTAATTCATTATTGTCTCTAAAATACTCTTCATCCCCTACTTTCCCACTCTGGCACAAACATATTCAACAATGAGTCATAGCAGAGAATATCACTGACGAAAAATTGATGGTTATTTTTAACAATAAATCCGGAATTATTTTTCTCCGTGCTCCCCAGATATTTTGGCTATAACAGCCCTTGACCCCTAAAAGAGCGCTGCACAAATCATCTTTCTATCCTGATACCAGCACAGAAGAAAACTTGCATGTGGACTCTCCAGCTTTCCGTGTCCCACTTGCTCCACTCCCTGTCAGGCTATTGAGCTCGCTTGCGTCGCCTTCAGTTTTCCATCTATCTAGATATAAGCTGGACCTCAGCTTTAACTTTTCGTGTCCTTGTTCCTCGCTCCATGAGACAGCACAGCTGTATGGCAGCTGAGAGCATAATTATTAAAACAGAACAAAATCCCTTTCAAAATCGAAAGTGGAATTTTGCAGAAAATGATGCGGCTACAAGAGTACCAGGCTTTGCTCTACAGAACCCATCTGATAAACCGACAGCTGTCAGCACTGGTACCGCAATAGGAAAGTATACTATTTTTCCGAAGTAATTATCAAGGGATGATGAGGGGAGACAGAGGGGAAACAGAACACTGCAAAAATTGTATCACTCCATAGCAAAACAGGAAGAGGGCAGTGACATGGTAAAGGAATATTCCAGTACTGAAACAGGGATCCGCATATCATAGCCAAAAATTCAGTTCTAGGTGAGATCATACCTATAGTATTGACCCCGAAAAAAATGGAAAATGCAAATAAAGTAAGTTTAATTCCATCCCCAGTCGTTCACATCTGTTAATTTGGCAAATCAGCTTTTCCATACAAAGATAAACAAAAGATAGATGACCCTGAGTCTTAGCCTGTCCTGTATACATCTCTGTGCGAACCCCTCAACAACAGCAGTAAGACAGAAGAGCTTGCCAGTCACAAAAACAAAGGAGAAACATATTCAGAAGTATCCTTAACTAACCAGCACTTTCCCGTCCTGATCTTTCTTTCCCTCTTTCTCTCTTTTTCCCTTAGTTCTCCTCCCTCACCATTTCCCACCACTACCGCTGTCACCGATCATTAAACAGAACTTTCTGGTTTCAAGAAAGCACTCTCTTCATGCCTCTTACTACAGTTAAGACTTCACCTGTACACCAAGGAGTTCAACCCCGGATCAGAGAGGGTGAGACTCCAGTTGCTGTACTGGTACAGCAGCAGTTCTGTCTGTGCCCCATGACACCTCTGATATGTGTGAGGATTAAGGGTAAGGCCTGCAAATAACTTCAGTTTTACTGGCCCCTAGATTTAAAAAAAAAAAATATATATATATATAAAAAAAATCATAATCGCACATGGAACATCTCATCTGCTTTGGCAGAAGTAGCTTTGTGGTGATTACGGAGAATAGAAAGTTATACAGGCAGGCTCCCTTGCAACCTCAGACCTGATGTGGAAGCAAGTGAGTACCTGTCCTCCCCCTTCCAATTTTTTTACTTTTTTTTTTTAATGAAAGATCTGTTAAAAAAAACACATTTTCACACCTAAAGGCTTCAAGGGTCTATGGGGAGAACAAAAGACTCCTGGCATTTTTCTGCTGTGACCACGGGAGCAACTTGCAGGACGTCCAGCATTTTCAAGGTGTGGACTGTTTGCACGTCATTGCATATGAGGACCTGGGCAAGTGAGATGACACCCATAAAGACCTGAACTTCCCTCCACTCATTGCTCATTTTTTTAAAGTCTTTCCAACCGTGTTGTCCTGGAGGAACAGTTAAGTGGCTGGGGGGCAGGGAGAGGAAACAGAAAGTGAAGGCTCCAGTTTCTTTAAGGGGCCAAGACCAAGAGCCTGTGATATTGAAAGGAACAAGGATCTCCTCCCTCCTGTGAAACAAAGTAAGCTACAGAACTGTAGCAAACTGTGTATAGACACCAAATTCTCCGTTTTCCATGGTATTTAAATACTGTCTCAGAAAATGCATGGACTGCAAAACATTATTGTTTCCATGTTTGTGACATCTGGCTAGCACTGCTGTACCAACAACCAACAAGTCCAGCCACACTTCGGCTGATTTCTGCAAGGCCACCTCTCTGTATTCTGTAGAACGATCCTCAGCGTCTACTCAGTATCAGATCTCAGATAGGTCCCTATCCAGTCCTAGCTCAGCTCTGGACATCCAGCCTGACTTCGTGCAGAACCAGAAATAAGAAATCATTGTTAATAGGCACCTTGGTGCACAACCACCTGACTGGGGTCTGTGTGAGGCCAGGGTGGTCTCATCAAGGTTTACTGGTTAAGCTCTATGTCATCATAAACTGACTATTTTCCAGTCCTTGAAGTAGCACAGTATCCATATGGCATAACAGTTCACCCAAAAGTGACTAGGCATGTTTGGAAGGGCATTACACAAAAAGATAAATTCTGCTGTTGGAATCAATGGCATCATTACTCCATAATCCACATTTGGGGATAAATAAAAAATTACCTGCCTTCTCTTTCATAAAGGAATTACTGCTAAATCTGATCTGCATACAAAAACAGCTGAAAAATTGTGTATGTTTGCAACAATCTTGATGTCTTACATCTCTGGAAACAAAGTGAATGGGGACTCCAAAACCAGAATGAACCATATAAACATTACACGGATTCCAAAAGGACAGATACTGGTTTCTCAATCACTAAGAAAAATGTTGGATCTAATGCAATAAAAGTGTCTGTACAGGAGGAAAGAACCGAGCAATTCAAGGGAGGAGAAGAGAGATTTAATACAACTATCCTTGACACGAGGCTTGTGAAGTTGCCTTAAAGAGATGTCTAATGAAGGGTTTTGGTAAGTTCTGCAGAGCAGAAAGAAGAGGCGTTATCATAGTATCCCCTGCTTTCACCCCATGGGGTGAAAAACTAGATTAGACCTTCAGTCTATAGGTGGAAAATAAATGGATTTTTCTTTCAAAAACTCTCCTGTTCCTGACTTCCCACTTGCTAATTTAAACTTCTGTACAGATCTTTTTCTGTCCAGATCTTTTATCTGTCTGCATCGTCACTCTCCCTCCACGTAACTGGAGCATGGGAACTAAAGATGTCAGGTTGTTGGGGTTTTTTTCCTAAGGATGCCTCAGGACTGACTGAACAATTACTACTGGAGTCATGAATGATTTTTTTCCCCTTTGGAGCCTAATGGATTTTAAAGCATCTTGGAGTTTTAGTTCAATTGACAGGAAAATCTGGAAGTAATGCAAAGCCCTAGCTATTCCTTCTTGACTTTGGAGGACTGCTAGTAAGCGTATCACAACAATAAGCGAAACACAGAATTTTGCTGGCAAACTTTTGCAGCTGAAAAAGGCACACAGGTCTTCCTTTGGTAACTTTTTCCTTGCTGTGGGAAGAAGGAAGGAGAGAGACATATTCAAAGACCTCGAAAAGAAGAACCGAATCCTAGAACAAACTGAATTCTCCAAACTTTATTCCATTCTCTGGCGGGCCTTGTGTAGCTGGGAAGTCTGGGAAGATTTTCATTGTTTCAGAAGCTTTCCAGTATCAAGTTAATAAAACTGCATTCTGCTGCTTAAATCCATTCCTGTGTCTGTCTTCATTCACTTGAGCATCCTAATCAAGTGTCCATTTAAATAGACCGGTGGCATTTTGAGATGCCAGCCACTCACACGAAGATTAAATCTTCCATTGTGGAATAAAAACAGTTAGCTGCATAGATATTCATATATAAGAAATAGTACCGGCTAAACTCCTGTCTGTGACTCATTTCAAACTTAGTACTTCATAGCAGAAGATTAATTACAGTGCTCCACAGAGGTAATCAGATACAGAGGAGGGGGGAAACAAACCACAGAAACAAATACTTAATATGTAACTTCTAAGGCCTGATTTTTTGTCATTTAATTCTAAATACTAGCTTTAGAGAAGGAGACATGCTAGAAAATTAATATCATAGGTAATCTATAGACCACTTTTGGCTAATTTAAAGGTCCAATGTGTATTTGTTTTCTGTATAAATTCCTTTCTTATTATTCTCAATAAGATACTCTCAGCACGATAAAAAGAAGGACATTACCAGCAGCGTTTTCAATCATGGGGGCTATATATTCAAGAGCAATCAATAAAAACCACACAGGGCCTGACAAACAACTAGTCAAAGGAATCATTTTTCTCAGATACTTAGCAGTATCCTTTTAAAGTAATTGCTTTTGGTCAATGTTACCCGTTATCATTTGGTCTGCTCTTTTTCCAAAATAGAATGGATGTCATTTCCATTAATATTTCAGCTGTCTATGTAGGCTTTCAAAGTGCATACTCCACAAAAAAAGGATTTTTGTTTCAACTTCGCTCAACTAACAAAGAACTCTAAAATGTTATAGAATAGGCAGTGTCATATTGTCGGAGCTAAAAGGTAATTTTAAAGAAAATGATTACAGAATATAAGATATAGTCTGCCCTCCTTTTCGCTCCACACAAAACTGTTAACTCCAATAAAGACAAATAGAAACAACAGACTTTGGGCCAGTCAATCCACGCTAGAAAATAGCATTAACAAACTAATATGCTCAAAATGCCACCTAAAATAATGAAATGAACATTGATTCCTTATTATAGCCTGGTTTAAGAAATTTAAAGAAAATCTCGCTACTGAAAAACCCTTGTGTTGCCTAACCCTGCCTGTGACAGCAGGGTAGTTGGTGCCTTGTGCCAGCTGATCATTTAAAGATGTCCACAAGATACTGAAAATACCCGGCATAATCTGTAAGTGTACAGCTGGGATACCAAATTAGATTAAGAAAGGCAAAGAACGGATCTTTTCGGTTGTAGTAAGGCCTCAGAAACTGTCTAGTTATGCTTTGTACTAAATGTTCTGGCACGCTGCCAAGGCACTTCCAAACATTTCTGAGTTCACTTTTCCACAGAACTCTTTTAAAAATCAATTAGTAGTGAAAGTCTTTCAAATGCAAGTGTTTTAAAATGTCAAGCTTGTATTTCGTTTTCTTTTTTTCCCCCCCTTGTTGTGCATCAGTGGCGGTATTTTGAAACCTTTATATTAAATTGATCATATTCTCTAATTAAGCCTGCAAAGAGAACAATATGTGCAGGCAGTTTAAAATGCATAGAACAAAAGGTTCATTCTTCGGGGTGGGGGGGGAATAAATAAATAAGGTTGAGAGAGATGCTGTAATTTTCTTAAACAAGGATGCCCAAGACATTTGTATTGATTTCAGGGTGATAAATGTTTTCATCATTACTAGGCAACTGTAGAAGAAATGAATACTCTATTTAGAAATTCCTGGATTGGGTTATTTTACAAGTATACTGCATAAGTGTTTTAGAAGTTCAATTAGAAATGCTGCAAAGAACAAACAAATTAAATAGAGGCCACTTTAAGTGTTCATCAAAATACAGAAGATAAAAAATAAAATTAAGAACACCATCAGCAGGGCTTTCTGTTTATCAGAAAAAGAAAATCTTTAAGAACTGTAAGTTCTCAGTGGACTTTGTAGCACGATGAAGCACACCCCTTGGTCTTCCTGTTGTGTTAGGTATAATTTGGATGATATCCTTATTACATAACAAAAGAGTTAAAAGTATATTTTGTCCCTATGTCACATAATCTGTTTGCTCTATTTCATTCAGCTAAGTGCCCAAAGGTTTACATAGATAGCAATTGATTGAAATCAGTTCTTTATGTGTAACACATTTATATTAATTGGTTTGTCCTTTCAAGTTGTGTTTATCTCTTCATTTCCATCACAGTTTCAAAGGTCACTCAGTTCCATTTATAAATCCAACATGACAGAGATTAGTAAAAGGGAAAAAAGGAACAACTAAATGAATGCATCATCACACAATCACACATCTCACAATTCATTTATCATATTAATAAATAATGCTGTCAAATGCTTACTGCTAAGTTTGTTTGCTATCATCAAAATATTTCTGTCAAGATAACTTAATCAGCCCTGTTTATGCATTGAGCTAAAAATGAGCTACAAAATATTGAGGATATTAAGCATATTAAACATTTGTCCTCTTGATCCAAAACTGCAACCTGAAAGTCTTGTGGTTGTGGGGTTTTTTTTAATTCCTCCTTTGTTGTCTAACAATAAAGTTAATCCATTTATGTCTCCACCTAGGCAATGCACTCTCTTCTGATTGCTGAGATGAGGCAGTATTATGAAATCTGAGAAGACGAGAAGATGTGAGGCTGAAGTTACTAACAAACAAGGGTGCTCTAACTATTACAAAGGCTTTGGAGGGGGAAAACTGCAGTGACAGAGAAACTTTTTTGCTGAAAAATATATATGACATCCCAAAGCTCAAAATGTCTTCATTATTGACATCTAAGCTATTCTGCAGAGGCCTCTCTTGTCTTGTAAAGGCAAGCTTCACTCTGAAGTAAAATTAAATTTAAAACCATAATTCTTTCTGTGAATAGGAACTACAGTCCTACCATAGTGCAGGTAAAGAAATAAATTAGAAAACATTCAAATGTAACCAAAGCCTAAACGTTTACAAGTCATGGAAATTGCTGTTACCTGTGCACTAAAGTGTAACTTTTGAAGCAAGCTCTCTGTAAAATTTCCCTAGAGAATTTTTTTCACAAGGATCTCTATAGCCAAAGAGCCTGCGCCCCATTCTGGTATGCAACGTCTGCAGTTTGGGTCTTCAGTTTCAATAATAGTCAATGGCAGTGGCAGCACCAAGGTCTGCAGCACTCCATATTCATATGAAAGTTCTTCATCTTACAAAAAGAAAAAAAAAACAAAACCAAACGAAAAGAAAAAGCACTATGGGGCTTTTCTCTTCTAAAGAGACAGTTGTATACAGATTCTGTCACTGACAGGCACATCAGAGAGCAAGAAAGAGTCAAAACGAACAGGGAAAAACTCACATTTTGCAGCAGTGAAGAGATCAAAAGAGGTTACTTCTCCCTGCTGCCGTCCCAGGCATCTCCCTGGACAGCTGGTCCCCCTAACTTGAAATACCTGCCTCCTTCGCAACAGCCTACAAAAACTCATGCTGGGAAATGCCAAAGCGTTCTTTTCTTACTGTGAAGATTGCCTTCCCCTCTTTGATCAGCCGGAAGGAGATGGGAGATGATCACCTCCATCGCTAGGAACAGTCACAAAAGCACCAAATATTGTCATTTATTAGGAGTTTTTTTTCAGAGTGACAAGGAGCGAAAGACCAGAAAGAAGAAGATGTGAATTTGAACACCATGGGGCCTGAAGCAAAGACAACAGCCTGACCAGGTTTTTCTTTATATAAATATTTATAGGCATTTTCGGTGCTTTTTGTAAAAGTCCTGCAGTGGAAATGTACGGGAGGAAATAAAGGTCATAGTGCAATACTGGGGTTCTTTTTATAAAACTGGTAGCATTTTGATCAGTATGAACACAATTATTAAAAAATAATAAATTCATGTGCATTTTGTACAGAATGTTGTTTTCTAAAACCATATCGATGAACCAATATTTTCTGTAGCGTTCTCAAAACAGTCACAGGACTAAAAGTACAACTAAACCTTTTCTTCAGATCCTAATAAAGCAATTTTTAAGGCTCAGAGAAAAAATTATTTTTTAAAAAGTCAACATTTTGGAAAGCTCATCAGCCTAGTGTGCCTTGATCCCTTGAGGAGAAACACACTATCTGTGGTCTTTCTCTTTTTTTTTTTTTTTATCCCCTATGCAGATTACAGGCCCCTAGCCCACAAATGACCCCAAGGAAGTAAGTACACTTCTTGGCTGAACAATTTATCAACAGCTTGAAGTGACAGGAATAGTGATTCAATCCTGCATTTCAGCATATCAGATGTAGGCCACATTCCTCAGTCTGTAGAACCAGAGAGGAAAAAAAAGTCCCTGTCGCATTTGCCCTTTCATAGAGATGGAAATATTATTAGAAAGGACATAAACAGACTAATTAAATCACAGCAGTATGGCTGAGATGACAGCTGGTACAGCGTGTGACTGAGCCGATCCATATCTGTGAGCAGGAGGCACTTCACTTCCAATCCATTCGCTATTAGGTGCTCTCAGGCTTGCTGTGCAGACATTAAATAATAACATATCATTTCCAAGGCTAAAATGATTCAAAGAAATAAAAAAAGGATTCTAACCAAGAAACCTTTTGTGCAACAGCAAAAAAAAAAAGAAAAAAAAAAAAAGAAAGGGGGGGGGGGAAGAAAAAATAATCATTTACCATGCAGTTCTGTTTTTGAGATAAAGATGTAATAATGCCATTACCTTTCATCAGCAGGATCCTTGAAAATCAACACTCTTTGCTTATCATGCTGTGAAATACAAATAGAGCTAAAGGCATGGTCCACAAGGCACTGCTGCAGCTATATTAACTAACAGATCTGCCCTTTGTGAAAGAAACCGTATCCGTTTCATTAGTGCAGACTCTAATTCAAAACTGTTGAAAATGAACTGCACATACTGTTTTAATAACAACATTCCTAGTCGTTATCAAACTAGTAATTCTCTCAGCACTGAATAAATGCAAGGGTCTGCATCTCGATTATGGCCTGCTGTTAAAGAAAACCACGTTAAAATCCTTTCTGTTCCCTCCTGTCTGGTCCATCAAGTATTCCTATTGTCTCCGTTTTCACTGTCAAAAATACACATGGATTTTTCAAGGTACTGCCAATTGTACTTTATGTTATTCAGCTCTCCTTTTTCAAGCACGTTGATCAGTTAGTACGCGATTAAGATACCCAGAGGGGTCAGCTGTGCAACAACTGCCTCCTCTCACCTCACTAGTCACAGGGCTGCACTTTACAGAAGCGTCGACTCCGTGCACTTCTGGTTTTTAACGCACAAAGAGAAAGGGCTAGGTTCAACGAAATGGCTAAATTGTTTTTGCAACGTAAAATACCGTATGAGGCTGTGCAAAAGCTGGATTTTTAAGAAGTCGTGTAGCTTCCTCCTTGGCTCGAACGGAAAAGTTGCCCAGGTCTTAAAGTATTTCCTCCTGTCCAGAGCCTCAATTCTACATTTTTAAAAATATCAAATAATACCCTATCAAGTATAGCTAAGAAGATGATGGGCAATACACTTCACAAAAAAAAATATACAAAACATTAAGAGCTGGCTTTCTACAGAAGTACAGAGTCCTGTGGTTCTGGTATTTGAGTACTCAAACACAAACCGAACTGGCAGTCAAGATTGGGCTGCAAATGGGAAATTTGATGTCTGTATCTGACAGATGTAACCTAAGAGCATGCTCAGTGCCTTATCTGTATTGTCACATGAGGAGCTTAAAGAAATCAGAAGAAATTCTGACCTCTAGGATAAACTGCCTCCCTCTTCACAGAACTGCATCCTTCCCTTGCTCGCCTGTCCCCTCCGTCTTCTGTGCACGTTACTTCTTTTCATTTAAAAGATGTAGTTATTTCACATTCTGATTTTTGCGGCCTTCATTTATCTGCTTTATCACATAGATGTGTTAAGGGATTTCCTGATCACAACGAGTTGAACCTCTAAAACTGGAATGCAAACTTTGAGACAAGGGCAATGTATCCACATGTAGATTCCGCTGACATTGTTGATGGGAAAAAGCCTATAAAGTGGAGCTTTTAAGAACTGCCACAATATGCAATTTTATACATGCACAGACTCGATTTAAGAAGATCTCTGACACTAGATGCCTGACTTAGGCCCTATAGTTGCCTTTCCCCATTACCCAGAGGAAGTCCAAAAATTCTCCCTCGAACACGGACACCATAGCACAGGCAGGCATCGTATGTGTGCAAATACAGCCTTAGTCTCTAGAAGGCAGACTGTTGGGTTCCCCCCCCTCCCCCCCGACAAGGATATCCTGATCAAACAAAACCCTCCAGGATTTATCTTTATCAAGTTACCTTTAAGCCCGAAATGAAATGTTGCCAAGTTCACAACATTCTGGAACAGACACACCACCATAAGAAAAGGATGCGCTTTCTAAATTCTCTTCCAAAAATGAAAGAAGCTTTTTTTGGTCCTTTGTGCTATACGTATGAATGACAACAATAATTCTTTATTTCTTCAATGTCTCTGTGACTATATAGAAAATATTTTTATGCATAACATAGCATATTGACATGTCTATAACATGGGAAAGATACATACTTTCATGATGATACTTCAATTCACATGTTACAGATATGTTCACTTGTCACATATTCTACCATAGACATTATCTTCCAAAATTGAGCTAACAATCATAAAATTCAGTGTTTTCTTTTTAAAATGTAACTTCTAATTAATATTTTTGAAAGGTGATCCTATAGACTATCACACCAACTTAACAAAATAAGGTGTGTTATTAAGCTTATATTTTTTAATATAGCCCATCCACAGTATCATGTTTAAGTATATTTACTGCCGATAACAAATAACAATGAAACAAAACTGCATAAAAGCTTAACAATTTCATTATTTTCATACAAGGCCCTACTAAAAAGGAAAATGGCCATAACAATAAAGCACGTATTTTGAAAAAGACACATTGAAGATTAAATTATCCAACTATTTATCCAATTAGGATTATCTTGCATAGAACAGGAAATAAAGTAAATGTGATCAAACAATATAAATAGCCGTTGTGTTTTTTTTTTATCTTGCTTGACAAGATAGACTTAATCATTTAGATTTTTCCATGAACTTGATACAGCTTCATAGCAGACCCAGAGCACTAATGTCACGCAGGAAGCTTTTGCTTCTGCAGTTTTAGAAGCCTGTTCTCTCAGTATGTCTCACATAGGTAAAATCACTCTTATCAGAAGCAATATACCTATACAATCAGAACAAACTTGAGAGTATATTTCTATCTAAATAGTTTTCTGGGTGAATACCTAAATGTCTCACCTGCTGTTTCTGAAGAGTAGGTTTATTATTTTTTTTTCTTCTCCATTTCACTGTGTCTCAGGCACTATTTTGCAGTTACTGTACCACCGTCTTGGAAAAGACCTGTTAACTCATTCAAATCTTATTCCAGAAAATATTAATTGCACGCACTGAGACTGAGATTCAGTCATTTAACTTTCTTTCCCTAACTAAAACTCAGTAGTCGCACAACTAAGCACTTTTAAGGAGCAATTTATCTGACCTGCTTTTTCCATCTATTTTAGGATGAGATGGATCACTCCTACAATTGCTTATTTCTGTCTGTTGAATCTAAGGTGACTAACTCAGATACAAATGTCTACATTTGTCCCAGTGAATCCCACAGTGAGGATTTAATCTAGATGAGGGACGCATAACACAACTGACCGTCCAACATGAAAAGCTGAATCTTTGCTAATAATTCCCCTAATTTACTAACTGGAGTTCAGATCATAACATCCAATTCATTGCCTTGTTTAGCAAATCTAACAATCATAATTAAAGGCTAGGGAAGCAGATCCAGAGAAATTATATTCTTAGTTGATAGACTAACATTATATTTTAGCTATGAAATTCAAGATTTTTTTTTCCCATGCCATCATGAAGACAAGCAAAATTACAAAACTAAGTTTAGTGACCTGACAATAACCAAACAAGCTGTTTCTGGTATTCTGTGCATTCCCAAAGCACAGCTTTATGAAAGCATTCCTTTAGCTTGAAATATGATGTGCTCAACAGCACATTTGTCCTTAAGGCTGTATGATTATGCCTTTACTAACACCTAGACAACACTTTTCATCCACAGATCTCAAAGAAGTTTACATAAGTAGATACATGGCACCGACAATCATTTGTCTTACGTCCCATGATGTCGAAGTTACAGGTACAGTCTTGTCTTTAAAAGAATTCTTAGGTAGCATACAATAAACACTGAAATACTGCAAACAGTATTAGTTACCGTTTATCTTATTTTCATTTTTGCAAGTGCATATTTTTAGAAAGGGAGCACATCCATCCATCTAGAAATATATGCATCCAGTTTACACTAACCGAAAAATACATATTAATAAAAGTACTAAAGTAAAAAAAATAAATAAAAAAAAATCAGTGTTTAATCTGTTAAACAATAGAAAAATTCTTATGAACTAGTGATACTGTCATTGAACTGGAGAGAGTTTGAGAACAAGCTTGCTCTGGCTTTTTCACCCTATGATTTGGAATCTGCTCACAGTACTGCCAGCTTAACCAAAAAGGATTAACTCTCATATCCAACTGAGAACACAGATAATTCTCAGTAATTGGTAAAAAATGAAGATGAATGGGGCTGAGAGATAAGGAGCAATTAGCTCATCAGCAGTTACAGCTGTGCACTCAATCCGGATCCATCTCTTGAGTCTCGGCCCCTTTTAAAGAACCCAAGCAGAATAAGCACAGGACACCCCCTCCCAAAAAAATTGCCGTACCTGCCCATCATTCCTTTCTCTTCCATTTTATTTCTGTGCTATACAAAGACACCTGTCATAGCATTCTGTGTAAATTACTACCTCTCCCAGGACCTGTATCTACAGCCAATCTTCTTTTTACACTTAAAAAAAAAGAAAGAAAGAAAAAAAAAAAAAGAAAAGGAAAAAAAAAACCCAAACCCGGAAACCAAATGACTACTGTAGACACTCTTAAGTTCCCTGTCAATCGTTTCATTATAGCAGCATCATCTGTTTGAAAATATAAGCAATTCCCTCATCTAATTATAGGGAGGATTTGAGGTTCATTAACATTGCCAAGGCAGAGAATCAGATGTGCAACTGCAGAGCTGTGCTCAGTGGCCTGCATTCTCTGTTTCCTTTTATTTGCTTTTTCAAGGTCTCCAAGACTTTTTCCTGAAACCATAAAAGTAATTCTTTCCTTCAAAATAGACATGTGTGTTTAGAAAAAGGAAATGACTGCATTTTGTACTGTTCTATTATTGGGCAAGGTCACTGGAGAAAAATAATTTCACCTAAATCATTTTATCTCTGATTCTGGATGAAAAAAAAAAAGAATAATAGTATGCAAGCAACCATTAGTTTTGAACAACAGATCACAGGAAACCTTGCGTTTGTCTCATAATTTTAAATATTGCAAGGTAATGCAGATGAATAGGAAACCTAACATGCCAAGAAAACCTCTTAATTTTCAACACGTTTTGTGGTTGTTTATGGATTAATGTGCTAGCCAAGTGTAAAACGTTGCCTTGTATTTCCTAACTGTGTTTAGAAACTGCGAACACCAAAGTCTTCATGATTGCTTCACTTCCTTAAAGAAATAATAGCATTTTTTTTCTGTATGAATGTAGTTTAAACAATGACATTTTCTTGGGACATCTGTTTTGAGATCACATTTTGAATAGATATGAACTCATTTCCTACTAAGCAAGTAATTTACTATTGTTGATAGTTGTTTACAAGTTTTATGAGTCAGATTTTAGCAAGTGGCAAAGGTCTTTACAAATCCTTTGAGTATTCCCTGAAGTGTATGCATAGTGTTTTCATTATATAAAATGTTCGGGAAGCAAAAGTATAGGGACTGTTCTTCACTTCCTCCCAAGTTATAGATAGCAAAGCCTAGCTCACAGAAATAGCTTTAAACATATTTATTTTCAAAGGCTTCTATCTTTTGCTGCTGCAGGTTAATGAAGTATGCTAGCAGGGCAGTAAGTACTTAAGCAGCAAGGAAATAATTAAGCTGCTCTACCTATCTATAACTTTGGAGTATTAGACAGTAAACATACAACTGATCCTAATATCATCCTAAGATGTTAATACGACAAAGAGCAGAACCTCTTCAATGAAATTTAAAGTTTGACCTTGTCACTCTCTTTCTGTTAATTCGGCAATTAAATTAAAAAAAAAAACAACACATGCAGTATAATCTTTTTTTGTTTGCTGCCATACGGAATTCATTTTTTAAACAAAAAAACAATAATTTATCTATCCTGCATGTTGTATGTAGAATTGCCACTAAAAAGAACCCAGGACATTTTTCCTTCTTATCTGCAATGTAGCTCATATCAGCCAAGCTGTCACAAGACAGTACTTGATATAAACAAGAGATTGCAAAGACATCTCAGTAATCAATATTAGGATGGCTACAGTATGGAAGCCCCAACCACTGCATATCATTTGTCTCAGCATCTATTTCTATGACCAAATGAAGCATTAATTCAAATCATAAATCTATGGTGATTTAAATCTGGGAATGAGCACCTGCCTGCTTTAATGATTTATTTTGTACATTTCAGTAAGCAGGAGATTTGTCCATATGAACTGACAGGTCACCTTCAGATGCCAGTAGCAGACTGTTTATCACCATGCAGACTAGCATCTCATCTTAGCAAGTAAATATTAAACTAAAAGAATCCAATTGATTGTGGATGGGGGAGAAAGGCGTTGCAGCCATATATTTTACTCAGTGTGCTAATACCTCACTCTGATTCCTCTGTAATTTCTTTTTTTTTTTTTCCGTTTTTTTCCCCCCCTTCTAAAATGATAATTCTGGTGGGAGGATGCAAGCTCAAGGTTACCATACTAAACTGAGGGATATAAAATATTTACTTATTAGTATCATTGGCTTCCTTCAACTCTCTTCACTCACTAACCTTTTGGCCATTGCTTCTAAGGACCAAGTTAATAAATAAATAGTGAATAAATTTGTGTAGTGCTCTGTATAATTATAAAATGTTCATCTACAGAAATGACTTCTATAATTCACATTAAGCATCTGTTTAAAACCAAAAAGCAAGACAATTCAGAAGTAAACCTGACAATTCAAGTCAAGAGCCTGTATTTTATTTATCTTCTTTTACAACGGCATTGGAACAGCCTAAAACCATGGTATTATCAATCCATGTACCCTAATATACCAGACTGCCTGTTACATATAGGCTAAGATGTATCAGTTAAGCTTCTAGCCTGGCTGGTTAGTTTGTTTGTTCCTTTTCACTTTGGTTAGGCACACAACATAATTTAAAATATAAACCAAAATCAGGTTATTTTCTTTCGGTTTATTCTTTCTTCCTGTCAGCATTCAGTAGCATAATATTTCAGATTCATGCCTAACAAGCCATAATTTAAAACGTTAATGGTATATGGACTTGATAATATTTATTTGAAAAGACATAAATAAACATCTGAAAAAATGCAGGGGGAAAAAAAGGACACACCTACTACAAAGGTGAAATATGAATTCTTGTCAAGATAATACAATATGCTAATTTTCAAAAATGCAACTAATAAGTGGAGACTTAACTCTTCATGTACCTAATATACCCTGGCATTAGCGGTAGTAGGAATTGCTTCTCTGATTCCACAGGCATAACTGACACTGGATACTAGATAGAGGTCACTATAAAAGAAACAAATAAATGCAAACTATTTTTGAAAAAAACTCCATAGGAAGAGTATAGCTCAAGACCAGAGTCACAGACAAGCACACTGTATTTCCAGAACTATTTCTCATGGAATGGAGACAACTGGAATCCTATTCACTCTACTCAGAAAAGCCATTTTTTTCTGAACAAAATTAACTCAGTTCTTCATTCAGTTAAAACAGGAAATTAACTGAAGTTAACAAGTAAGTTAAGGGGCTGAGAGGAAATTTTGACAACAAATAATCTCGTTTCGCTAACTTTGCCCTGCTAAAATAGCTAGAACGTATTTTCTTAAACAGGAAAAATGACTAAGCTGTGTAAGAAGAGCGGATTAGTTATCTAAATTATGCCTCACTGATTTCAAAATTGATATTTTTCTTTGTTATTCAGAGGAAATTCAGACATTCCCTCCATCCACTCTCCACCTGGTTTACACGTTGATTACCTGTTAACTTTTCCATGTCCATGGATGTACAAGTGGTTTGTCACTAGAACTGCCAAGCAGAATAACAGTTCCATAATCCCGTATTTGAACATTTTATTTCACATAATGCATGCATCTAGGTCTGAAATTCAAATCTAAACTAGCTTCTACTTCTAATACAGACTTTATCCTCCCAGTTTGTATTTACACTTTTCACTCTTTCTCAGGACTTCATTTTTCTTCCAGTATCTTAGGGTCCACCTGGTCCTTCCACTTCATTTGTACCTATCTCCTTCTCCCAGATTTCAAAGACATCTGCTCTCTACCTGCTCTTGTATCTTCTCCACACGGACAATCTTTCCAGTAACATTCTAGTGACTACACGTGTTGGTACCTGAGTACTAGCACAACAAATTTAAGACTATTTTCTTTGCCGTCCCAAAGGCATTTTTTTAAGATTTTCTTTAAAAGGAAACCAAAAAATCTTGTTGTCTCCTTACGCAGTGAGGCATACATATTGTTGTTATTTAAAATAGCATGTGCCTAGGTGAATCGGTTCTCTGAACTGCAATTCACATTATTTCTAAATAATAGCCCACCAATGCTTACCGAACTGTACAGAAATGCTCTTCACAAACACATATTTAGTTATGTAAAGGCTAGTGCATAACTCTCTAAGACTCATTTCAAATGTATTTAGGAGATGAAAAACTAAAAAATAAATAAAACTAAATAAAAAGAGACAAAATAAAAACCAAAAAAATCCCCATCTTAAGCCATTTTTTTCCAATATACACCAATCTTGCCTGCAGTCTTCTGAACGTACCTCTTTGTCATTGAATTTCTGTTGCTGAGTTAATACTGTCTCAACATGATAAAAGGAGCCAATACAATGAAATGGCATAACAAAACATTTTACAGCAGACACACACAGATGATTAAAGATTTAATCAACAACAACAAAAAGTTACTCTAGCTTTGAAGTATGCTTTAGCAAAACAAATCGTCCAAACAAATGAATAAAGTATACAGAAACAATTCTTTTTTGAGAAAGAACAAGAGTTGCTGATGGGTGCTTAAGAAATAGAAAAACCTGTTAACTACATTTTAAGAATGTGTTTATTAAAATAAAATATGATAGGAACTGCAGAGCATGGCAATAATTTATTGTGTATGTATGTTTTCCTTTTGTCACAGGGCACATGAAAGTATGAAATATTTTGCTTTCAAGCTTGTGTTCTGAATTACCTAAAGTCGATACCCAGCACACTGAGCAGGAGACATTGTTAAATTTCACTTTGACACCATCATCTGTCACCCCACCTGTACTTTGAAAAATGAACTCTAAGCAATCAAACCACTTTCTTTCATGGAAAATATTAACTCGAGTCTGCAAAAGTAACCTGCAAAGGAAAGAATGTTTTTGTAATAGTAACAACAATGCTGAATGCTGGTGTAAAGGTCAGATACAAAATAAAACTAAAACAAGTAAGGAAAGGAAAACAAATATGCAACTTTTCACACCAAATCAAGGACTTCAAAAGCAAGTCCAGAAGGATAACCTGTTTAATAAAATATCAGGGCATTATGGACATATAATAATGCTGTGCCTGAGACTTACCGACACTTGAATTCAGATCTCCATTTTCAGAGTCTGCTCCATGCTGGTTATTATTTGCATGATAGTTGGACATAGCTTCCAATTTAATTTTTTTCACTTTCATTGCTTCTGCTATGGCGGCATTGGTGGCAGCTGCTGCCGCTGCAGCTGCTGCTGTCAGGCCTGCAAAGAAGTATGAACAAAATTTAATATACATTATTCTATGATTCTTCATTATTGTAGGGACTAAGACTGTTACTCTTCCTTTATGCTGGCGATGTAAGGAACATTGAACATTGCCGAGTACTAGTCCTCCTGTTTGATTTGAAGTTTGCCAACTTTTTCAAGTAAAATCTTTCTTATCCTATTTAGATAGTTACTTCTATATGTCCACCTAAATCCTAACTTAGCATCCAGTAACTGCAGTCATAACACCATCATATCTAACTGGAGATACAAAAATATGCTTTCAGAAATCCAACCTAGCTTCAAATAGTGCCTTAACTGTCTGGCTATGAATAGGCGAACACGTACATAACTGTACAACCTTTAGATCTCAAATGTTTGCCACGCTAAAGAAAACAGAAAAAAAACAGGTCTATAATTTCTATTGAAGAGTAAGAGATGAAAGAACTCTGATATTTATTTCTCATTTCACACATAACAGCCAGGAGATGTGGGCATTCTAGGAAGTGTTTTTAGAAGAAAGGTTAGTAATGCTGAACACTGGTAACATACTTATTTTTCTTTTCCCAAAACTTCAAGGCATTAAGGCATTTATCAAGACGAATTATTAAACCCATTTAATCCCAATCCCAAAGACACCTGCAGGCAATCCAAGTGCTCTTCCCAGCAAACCAAATTTCTGCCATCCAGCCATTTACAAGGAAGTTCTACAAAAACAACAAAAGTTCTGTTTGTCAAAAGCAATTAGAGAAATGGTCCAGCAATGCCTTCAAAACTCAAAATTAGATAGTGTCTTTACTCAACATCTGAAATTCTTGCCCTCTTCCCTAAGGCAGGATAATTTTGCTGTGGTCCCCGAACAGTGCTGCTGCCCACTCACATCCCTTTGCCCCAGCCAGGGTGGTAGCGAAGAGAAGCCAGTGTCAACCTTCATAAGAGCTGCCTACCCCACACGGCTGATCCAGGGGGTGGAGGTGGAAATTAAAGAGAACTAAGTAAAGAAAATAAAGAGAAGGCATTAAACCAGATAAATTTTATGCAATGATGCAATCTTGGGCCTCAGCCTGTGATGCCATGTGAGGAGCACAAACCCTCGAGTCATTTTGAATCAAGATTCTTGCCCTGACCGTGGAGAAGGCTTGAAAAAGCTCAGTGTAATTAGTTTAAAGGTGCCTGCTTGTCTGATTTTCAGCTACTCTGAGAGGTGTGAAGTGTCTTATGGATCTCAAGAGGAATTAACTGCACAACTTACTATTCTAGTGGGCCCCGGCTGCTGCCCAGCGTAGGAAGAGTGCAATTTAGCAGGAAAGACCAAATAAGCAAATAATCCCAGGCTGCTGAGGTAAATATTGCTACCACCATTGCTTCCAACAGCCTCTGGTTGTCTCCTTTACCTCCTTTAAGTGGAAAATGAGTTCACTCTTGCCATGTTTTCGGCTAGCGATAGGGAGAGACAGAAGGCAAAATCCAGCGGGGAGAAGGCAGAAGGTGAACGGACATCAGGAATCTCTGCCATCCCAGGGAAAACAAAGAGGTGGCACATGAGGTGCCTTTGAACATATATATATATATGTGTAGTGGCTTGACTCAAGGTTGTTTTCCTTTCTTTGCATGACCGCATAAAGATTAGCAAACAGTTCCAGCCTCCCGACCCTCCTCACAGGCTGACTTCTAACACCTCCAAGTGCAATGAGAAATACCAAGTATGTGATAATTACATTCTGCATAGGCAGATCAATATTATTTAGAAAACCGCTATTTCAGGTAGGAGAAGATGTACCAAAAGCCAAAATTCAAATCAGAAGGTGAATAAACACAGGGGTTTAATTTTATTTCAGCTTCTTCTACTATTACAAATTGTGCAGGTTTTGATCTTAAGAAGGTATTGACAATAACATGGATTGCTTCCAATTATATTTTTACCTTAGAGGAAGGATGTGAAGTTATACATTATACAAATTTGGTTACAGTCCCTAAATTAGGCCACAGAAAAAGGGATGGTGCACCTCTGAACTTTGGTTTGCATCCTGTGCTCATTAAACAATACAATAACCTATACTTCCTTTTTTTATATACATCACTGACAAGCTAAAACTAGCATCTTTAAAGAACAATCCTTTGGAGGGATATTCAAATACGATACAACTAACGAATACAACAGCAGGCCTCAAACTTTTGCCTGTGACTGCACTCCCAGACCAGCAGTTTTTAAGTGCTTCCAAAAATACCATATTAAACAGACACCGGACACTGGGCTTGTGAGCCCACCTGTAAATACTACGTCTCACTGGGGTAATGACCCAGTCACAGACCGCTAAAATACAACCTCTCTTTTGCTACAAAATTTGCAAAAAAGAATACTTCAGTGCTTCTCTCCAAAGTAGGCCATAATGCTTCTCTCTAGAGGAAACAATAACCTTTGGGTAGGGACCGGGAAACTAAAATACAGACTGCTTAGTTCTGTAGTACGATTTTCGCAAGATAATGCTTGTAATAATAAATGATAATTTAAAAAAGCAGAAATTAAAGTTCTAATTTCATTCCTTCTCTCGCACAACCGCATAAGTGATTGAAATGATTACTTTGCTATACAGCAATTAATTTAAACTGCACAAATCTGAAATGCGTGTCTTGTATGAGCACCGGTGTGAGTGAGGGGGAAATGAGAATAATCCTCAGAAATATCGTTTAATGCCGTTCCTGACAGCAGTTCCAGCCTACAGCACAGTTTATGCTTTACCGTTACTTTTTCCTATCCCTTAACGATATAGCAAAGCAAGTGGTAAGGAAGGTCCTGAGCCAGTTACTAGAGCCCCTTGCAATATAATCACTCTGGTACTGTGGTATGGTACGAGGCAAAACTTTCTCTCTAGCACAGGGCCCGACTTATCTCACTTATCTCACTAGCGAAGGCAGCCAAATATATTATAAACACAAGAGGTTAATACGCTGCTATGTATCTATACGCATATTTTAAAATTCTAAACATTAAAGTCCAGGTGTGGGTATATACTTGGGTAAATACTGGGGATTTTTTTTTAATTGGCTCTTTGAGAAAGCCTTTTGACCTGAACATTATTTAGTATCAGTTTACTTTTACAAGTAGCCAAGGAATTTCTAAGGTGCACGCTTTTCTACAGTACAGAAATTTTATCTTCAAATATGAGATCACCAGAAGCCACCTATAAAGGCAACTGAAACGAAATAAATAAGGATCACATCAAACAGCTATGTAGATTTTTTTTGTTCTTTACAAATATTTATTTTAACAGTTAAAAAGTATCCAGGCCAAAATATTAAATGGGTTAAAGTCAATGGTAGTTGTCATTAATATTCTGAAATTGATAAGTTGTTTATGTCTGGCATTCTTCCTGCTGATTATGCAGTGAGACAGGCAGCTTTATAAATATCTCATCACTCCATCGTCACACAAATTTCATCGACAGTGCTCATGCACAGCTATTAGCAATATGAATCTAACCATTACAAGAGGAAAGAAAATCGAACATGTGGCATTAATACGCAGTCCTGGTTCCTAACCATCTGATAGGCAGATGGTGTAAAGCGGATTCTCCAGCTGAAATGAAGGGGCACATCATTTAAAACCTTGTTTGCATTCTAACTGATATCAGTGCCATATTGATATACATGATACATCATGGCAGTATTTGAACAATCTAGTTTGTTTCAGTCATAAATGTTTACAGCCTTGTTTTTTATCTTTAGAAGCATGTTCTGAAGACCGTATTTTTAATTTATGAAACCTATTGTTTACTTCTGTTGAACCAGAAGATTAGCGACAAGCAGGAATATTAAATTACCACAACCACAGCAGTATAACTAAGATGGATGAATAAAGTATGTTTTTTCAATAAAAGATGTTAGTAAAGGAATTAAAAAATTAGCCTAGACATTTTATGCATTAAATACATTTATTCATTTAAACCTTACAGCTTTTTTCCCATGTGACATACTTAGAACTTTAAAGCTTTATAAAGCTATTCATTTAAATCTCTTACTGCGTGCAATTAATCTTGTCCAACAATTTAATTCAAAAAGCAAAACATCAGAAAGTAAAGTTCAAATCAACCATCACGCTTCTGAAGTAATCTCCGTATTGCTGACAGTTCCTATAGACTCATCAGCAAAAGTCTGTTCAAGGTGTCTTGTAGGAGCCGTATGAATTTGAATTACAGCTCTATTGAAAGCTCTCCAAGCCTTAGTAGGAACTCAGGAACAAGAAGCAGAACACCAAAAGAAAGCGTGAATGATCCTTTCCTACAAAGACCTTCTCTCTTCTGTCACTAGATTACTTTGGCCTGTTGGGTGTGTTTGTAGCTGTTAATTATGTTAATAAAGTTGCAGCCTGCTGCCTCTGCCAAATATAATCATAAGCTCTCTCCTGCCAAGTTCTAGTCTAATTTACACCCATGCAACTCTACTGAAGTCAGAATTTTGCGGGTGAGAATGAGACCAGAAGTATGCCCAGTATGTGTGGTCTCTAATGCTGAAAAATGAGTGAATGAAATGGAAAACAATGACAAAAAACACAGCATCTTCAGAAAACAATTCTGTTTTAAAAGCAAAGCGCCTGAGAGAGTTGTCATATAACATGACAGATTTTCAAAATGTGTACGAGCTACTGGTGGGCACTAAATCACACCCAAGGTTTCTGCTTTCCAACAAATACTATTCCCTGCCTTAAGAGAGAGCTCTTAAAACTTTCAGTTTTGACGGCACGAGCAGCTTACAACACACCCCATTTATGAAGGAAAAAAAGAAAAGGACCTATGAGTTTAACTTTTTCAGTCTCAAATGTATATCAAAATACATATTGTTGAATTGTATGCCAAAACTTGGTCCTGGGACAGCTTACACAATTATTTAAGTAACTGATCTTAATTTACTTTTAACTTCCTTCACATAACTTTGCCTAATAATAATTATAATTCCTAATAGTTATTCCAATAAATAATTAATAACTTCCTTAATATAACTATTACCTTCCTTTCTATATACAATATATATACATATACATATACATATACATATATACATATACATAAAAAATCCAATAATATATATACACCTGTATTTTCACAACATCTTTCTTTAGGACTTTGAGAACATTTTCAAAATACCTTACCTTTGCCATCACAGAACAGGCAGAAAACCAAAATATGACTGTCAGTAGTGCATTACATTTAATTTCATTTATTTGCTGGAAAGTTCATTCTGCCGAAATGCTTTATTCATTGCGTGGGAGGAGGTCCAAATCTCATCTAAATTCTGAAAGAACTCCTTTCATTATTTCAAGTTAATGCTTAATCCTTTTTCCTATAGTTTATTTCAGTGGTACTGACTTGAAAATAATTCATGTCTTGTCTTGACTTAATTCCAGATTTCATATCAAGATTCTTACTTGGGCAAACTTCTTACTAAAATCTGAAAAACTCTGCCTGAGAAAGAAATGCAGGGTTACCTTCTAGGACTTGACCCCGATCACTGTAGATTATTGCACTGGTTTCACCGGTTTCAGTAGTTCAGGTACAAGTTTTTGGTAGCTTATTACGCTGCTGCCCAGTTATTTCAAATGAAATAGGATCCTAACCTTAGTCTCTGATCTAATGGGTGCTTTATATAGTGTGATACATAAAACAAGAAGGGGAAAGCAATCTGTAGGAGGACAGAGGTCTGATTACATAGACTGGATTGCAGAAAGGGGAACTTCAGACTACACCGTAATGTTCCGCTAACACATACTGAGTTTCACTAGTAGCATTCTTTATGTATAATGTAGGCCAGGAATCTCAAAGTTATCCAGAAGCCTTCTTTCTGTTAAGCTGTCTGGATTGATCCAATACAACAATATTGGCATACCCTAAAAATGCTATTACCTGTTGTTTTGGGATAATCAAGAAATCCTTGTCTGGCCCTTCTAGCTGCATTTTCCTGTTCAGCATGCGTGGTTCAGCATAAACTGCTCATCCAGATCATTTTTGAACATCTTTAAAAGGGCTATTATTAAAGAAGTCATAAAAAAAAAAAAAAAGAAATAACTAACTGCACTTTAAATATTGTTAAAGAAAGAATACTTAGAAAAAATTAAGCCATGTGATCTGGTTTGGACTGGTGCAACTAAAATGAAATTGCCAGTCTTGCACTGGGAAAAAACTAGTGTATGTGAGGCTCAAACCATCTGTTGTTCATCAGACTAATCAGACCTTTTTCCTGTAACTACTCCTAAATTGCAATATGAATTTTGAGGTCTGGGTATTGCATTTAAAATCAACAAGCAAAAGAGCTAAATTTCCACAGCAATCTTCAAATCTAAAAATCTTTTTACTTACAATGTGTCTCCACAATTAATAACACAGTTGCAGAAATAAAACATTGACCTAGAAAGAAGTAGTGTCCTCTTGCTTTGTTTTGTTAAAAGTACATAAAACTTAATATTAAGATTCTATTTTTTGAATGAGAACTACCAGCAGGTTCAATGATGCTGCAAAATAATGTGTAAATGTAATTATTTTATCGCTAATATTTGCCGTTTATGGAACTGATGGACTTGCATCCCATGAAGTTGTTACTTATTATGGATTTATTCCTTTGTACTGTAAAAAGTGAAAACATAAAGTGCACTTCAAATACCACAACAAATTACTATACTGTTACAGCTTAATGGGGTTTTGTAATCTGTAAATTTATTGTTGACTTGGTGCAATTGTGACAGAATTAAACAATGTATACTGCGTAACTGCCTGGCTATATTGTACTTTTTAGCAACAGTTTAAAATCCAACTGCAATGCATACAGCATCACTACAATACAATTAAAAGAGAACATTCTTTCTTAAACAACAGTCATCTTTTCAAAAGCAATAGATTCCCAGTTCTCATTCAGTCTGTTGCATTATTCATTTCATGTGCAACCTCATGCTGGACCATAAATTGTTACTTTATCTAATCAAAGGCGACTTAACTCCACAGAAGGTCAAAGGTTTAATTTTGTGAAGTATTATCTTACGCTATGAGTTTAACGGAAAAATAGAAGAAGAAAAACAGCCAAGAAACTGGTAATAAATGAACCTTTATTGCCTCAGGCATTGGCCTAGTTAATAAACTTTCATTGAAGGTTTCTTTCAACTGTTATGGACAATGAGGTAAAAAAAATCTTAAATTACAGCCATGTGTGACTTTTAAAGCAGGCATTCTTTTTTATCTCAACCTCCCTAGCTTTGGAAAAAGACAAAGAGATTGTCTTCTATTTCTTAACCAAAAATGTATGCGTATAAACAGATGAAAAAGTGCAGATCAAGCCTTTTCAAAAGCAGAGGTCAGCTTTGAACAATATAAAAAAATACTTCTCCTTAAGTGTCGAATCTTGATCCACAATATCTTTAACCGAATAGCATGCAATTCCAAAAAAAAAAAAAAGTATGTGGGGACGGGAAAGGAAAATATATATACTAACAATATATTACGCTAACAATGATGCTTGGTTCCTAACAGACTTTCTGTTTTACATTTGCACTGCTAGAGTGCAATAATGGCTCTTGTTTAATAGAATGACTTATTATGGGAACAACTTCCCTGCACTTTTTGCAAACAGAAGTTCCTTTCTTCTTTTTCTGTGTATTATCTCATGTTCTCACAACACTGTTCTCGCTGTTATGAGAAATTAAAAAGTTTAACATAATGAGTTACTGGTAGTCATTGGTGTTCCGTGAATTTTCTTGATTTAACATTCTTAGATTGGACAAACTACAATGTCTTTTATTGACATATTCTTTGAGTCCAGTTTAGCGAAGTATATTTCAGTTTAAGTTACACAGTCAAAAACAATATGAAAAGCAGTAGTACTTAATAAAACCTTAGCCTTTAACTTTAGTCTAATTTATAACTAGACGGACACAATTAATTAATTGTAACACTGCTACAATTCAAAAATACTGAAAGGACCTGTTCATGCCTGTAACAGCAGTAATGTAGCTAAATACTCATAATCTTTCAACCAGCAGGAGCTTTTGTAGTTTTTTTTATACACCTAATCCACAGCTTGACACAGATTCTGGGGTAACAGCACACAGTTCTTTGATTAAACTGATATCTAAACACGGTTGAGGCAGCCTGATGGCCCCGTGGAAGTACATCTCCCTACAACTTCAGAGCTCAGCCTTGCAAACAGAATAGCCAAATTCTTTCCGATAGACGCATTGTAGTCCAAGCACCTAATCACGTGTGTGAAATTTATCTTACTCATGTGTATAAGTATTTGTGGCATCAGAAAAAAAATCAGAATAAAATGAGATTTTAGCTGCGGACTGCAGCAGTGCAGTTTTCGTTTTTACAGCCTTCTGGTGGGATGGATGTGCCCCCAGAGGGACCTGCTCTCTGCACTGGATCCATGCACTAAAGAAACAGCCCAAGCCCACCCATATTTACTCAACTGTGGTATCAAAACCTTTGTGGTCTTTATGGCTTTGGTCCCAAAGCAACGTTTTTGCCCAAAGAAAGGAAGATTAGATTCTCACTTTCAGCACACAAGAACAGTCAGCTACAGACTTATTTCAGTTTCTTTCCTTCCCCAGGAAATGAAAATAGCATTATTCCTACTTGTGGAAAGAGAAGGAAAGGAATGCAGGGCTTCAGCTGCAATCAACTGCCTTCCCTAACTAAGATGAAATTATCATAGCTCCTCACTAGTGTATCTTCAGCAGACCTTTAAAGTAAAAACTACTATTTCAAGATATTTTCAAGAAAGTTTTCATAGGTTTGTTCATTAACAGCATAAGAATATGCTACATGTATAAATAAAAATTAAAATATCTTTAATGAACTCTTTAGACTCTGTTTTGGTAAAGTAGATATTGTTTCCCACCACCAAAAACAGAATACAGAAACCTTTATATTACAATATATACTGACAAATTCTGTAATATTCTTCTGACTGCCTCTCTGCATTTGCAGTGTACAAAGCAGGCTGCACCATGTATTATAATGACAGAAGTCAATATAGCACTGCAAAAAATCCCAGAAATCCACTGGTTATTTCAAGGCACATATACTGTTGTTTTAACACAGAAAGTTGGGTAAGGGAATTTTTACATTTCAGAAAGTAAAGAATTCACCTGTAAGGGCCAGGAGAGTCCTCTCTCCTCCACCATCCCCCTATTCACTTGAAGTGTTGAATCTTCAAGAGCTGCACTGTAGCTTTGGGGCTCCTTTTTTTTCTTTTTTTTTCTTTTTTCTTTTCTTTTTTAAGTTTTGTCAGATCCATTATGCATTACACTGCGCCAGAGGCAAGGCATGGGGCTAAATGTACTATTACAGCACAGTGATAGCAGAGTATTGTACTGTGATGCAGGACTGTGATACTGTACAAAGCAGCTGTGATAATGACTTACGGGGAACACCGTGTAGTCCTGCTTTCAGATGAAAAGGCAGCCAATTCTTACAGACAGCCTCCTCTCACCTATATGCTCTACTTGTTGCACTGGGTAACAGGACACTAAATCCCATGGGCGGCACCCTGAGTGCTGACCAAGGCACTGGACAAATCACACTCTGGTGGCTTCTTACATTTGAGGGCACCCATATCTCTTCGCAATACAAACAGTGGCACGACAGTGGGATGATGTGCACTTGTGTCTTGCCCAGCACTCAGTCAGAGCACCATCAAATTATGACCTCAAATCAAGGGAGTTCTCTCAAGCCCACTGTGTTGTCACAGAGTAACATCTCTAAATACTTTTGTTTTGTACCTCAGGATTGCCTGGTACTCAAAAAGTAAACATCTGAAGACTGTAAACAATGTTAAAGGGGAATAACATGGTATTTATAATGCATACATAATGATTGTATTTGGTTGTGATATGAAAACAAACATGCAGCAACTTTTCTACAGTCCCTACCATATCAACGGAATTGCAGTATATAGTATGAAAAACTGCAGCCATCTGTAAATTCAGATTTACATATGTGATCACACATGCTTCCAAAAGGCATAATCTTTGAAGCCGAGAGCTGACTCGTACCACTGTCTACCTCATTATGGACAAATATTCAAAGCTCACCAAATAGGTAAGCATAAAGGGGTCCCAAGATTGTCTTTGGCAGAAGCCCAAGAAATCCTCATGATATCATGTGTAAATGAGACATTGTACTTTCATTGCTAACACCACTTCATAGAAGACAAAATTTTATGTTACCATGTTCCTCTCAAGTTGGTGGCATCAATCAATAGACAAAATATGACGATACCAGTACTCCATGGATTCCCCATTTTGTAGGGAGAAATAGATTATAATTTGCAGCAGATAATTTAATTAATCTTTGCTTCAGCCATTAATGAACAGGCTATCAATAGATTAGGATTTTCACAAATCTATCTGCTACTGAAAATCACTTTCCTACACCTTGTCAACATCCGCACAAGACTGGGATGGGACATGCATTTTATAATTTCTCATTCCTCTGAGTTATGACCTTCCTTCTTATCATTTCTAAATTCCAAGTGTTAGTGTTCTCTGACATTCAGATTGGCAAGATGGACTGCACATTTAGCACAAAGTAATAAAAATAACTGACAAAAATTTAATTAGCATCTAGATAATATCTCACTTTTTTATCTCAACCACGAGTAATCTAACTTCAACCAACTGCAAGTTACAATCTCAATACTTAGCAATGAGAGTATCAACACCGGAGATGAAGGACATGGAGAGAATGTCTTTAATTTTTCACATAAAAAATATGCATAGCCTGTTTCTGATAAGTAGTATATATGCATTTCTTTGGTATTTTCTAGACATTACTAGTCTTCAACACCCTAACTTCTGGACAAAAATTTTCTGGATGAGTCATCTGGAAAATGGATCAGGAGCATTGGTATTACTTTATCCTAGAAACCAGCAACATGCACATTCTAATGATTTGACGCTAATGTTGATTTGAAGGCAGTTTGGAAGTCATACAGGTAGCTAATAAGATTTGCAGTCTAAACCGTTGATTATAATTTACAGCATTTGTCGCTACACAGCCCAATGAGCTTGGTGGCCGCTTTCTAAAGTGAAGTGAAGAACACATGAGCTCTGATACATGCCACGTGCTAAGGTACA
The DNA here is from genome assembly GCA_013398815.1 of Ibidorhyncha struthersii. NCBI lineage: Eukaryota > Metazoa > Chordata > Aves > Charadriiformes > Charadriidae > Ibidorhyncha > Ibidorhyncha struthersii. The sequence continues at coordinate 486,680 of VZSZ01012177.1, forward strand.
GAACTCCAAGCTTTTTTTTGGCATACATAAGTTTCAGAGGAAACAAGGTGAAATGACAGGGTTTGTTGCAATTCCTTACACTGAATTGTTGAGTTTCTTTAAAATTGAATTCTTAAGCAGTAGTTAAGACATGTTAAAACACATGCTCAGTTTTGGAAACACAGGAATTACTTTTTAAAAGGATGCAGATCTATTGTTGAATTTAATTTTGTGATACACTTACAGCCGATAAAATTAAAGAAATGTTTTCTGCCAGTGGTACAAGAAGTGCATTTGACATTTCTAGCATTCTCTTTGTTTGTTCTGTTCTTCAGTTGGACGTATTACTCACATGCTATATCTCTTTGCCAAGCTTGAAAAAGAGTAGTTCATCTATCAAAACAGATTTTCAATGGCAATAACAGGCCACAAGAGAACTGTGCTTTATCTAAGCTGCATGCTAACCAATGGCTGATAGACAGTGAGGTTTCACATAATAAAGGCAGATGAATCAACACGATTCTGTCCTTCCAGCAACAATATTTAATAAAGATGCCATATCATCTACGGAGACGTTCCTATATGCACAATGTAGTATCATGATCAAATCTGAAGAGTGTACATGCATTTGTATTTACATTTTTCTCTCTTTGCTATTGACACCCTGCCCTTCTCATTTCAAAAGTGGCACTATAGCGGTGTCTGAACTGACCGTGTTTTTGAAGAAAAATATTTACAAGTGGGTTTTTTCCATTCTCATGTTTGCTGTAAGAAAGCTTACATGGCAGGAAAACTTCAGTAAAATTTAGTGAAATGTTCTATTTCCATCGGAAACCGCTGCCGTTCAAGCATAAGTGATTGATATTCCTCATATGAAAGAGTACAAAATACAAAATGAGTTATAAAATGGCTTCAGTGCATGGAAAAAAGATTGCCTCCTACGACGTTGATGATATACAGGAATTTTGGATGGATTCATACTTCCAATCTCCTAAATGAACAATTTGTTGACATTTCTACACCAAACTAACAGAACACCAGAAAGCCAATCATATTCTGGGCTGCATCAAAAGCAGCGTGGCCAGCAGGTCAAGGGAGGTGATTCTGCCCCTCTACTCCACTCTGGTGAGACCCCACCTGGAGCACTGTGTCCAGCTCTGGAGCCCTCAGCACAAGAAAGACATGGATCTGTTGGACCAGGTCCAGAGGAGGGCCACGAAAGTGATCAGAGGGCTGGAACACCTCTGCTCTAAGGAAAGGCTGACAGATTTGGGATTGTTCAGCCTGGAGAAGAGAAGGCTCTGGGGAAACCTTATTGCAGCCTTTCAATACTTAAACAGGGCTTATAAGAAAGATGGAGAGAGACATTTTACAAAGGCCTGTAGTGACAGGACAAGGGTCAATGGCTTTAAACTGAAAGAAGGTAGATTTACATTGGATATTAGGAAGAAATTTTTTACAATGAGAGTGGTGAGACACTGGAACAGGTTGCCCAGAGAAGTTGTGGATGCCCCACAACTGGGGACACGTGTTCAAGGTCAGGTTGGATGGGGCTTTGAGCAACTTGATCTAGTGAAAGATGTCCCTGCCTATGGATGGACTAGATGATCTTTAAAGGTCCCTTCCAACCCAAACCATCGCTTGAAATACCAACTTTATCAATAGGATCTAATATTTTTTACATCCAATTTCAGGATCAGCTCGCCTTAATCTTATCCTTTCAGCAAAGAGATATTTTAACTAACGTTTTTATTTCTAGCTACCATATAAACACCAAAAAATTAAACTTTAGTCCAATTCAAAGCTCCCACCTTTGTGCTCTCTCCCCATATCGGTCCTTCACTAGCATCAAGTGTTTCACACAATTGTTAACAGAAGCAATCATATCTGTGGAATGCCATTAACACGAAGTACTTTATTCGCTTTCTTTTTCTCATCCTCTGTGTTGATACAAAAGAGCCAGATGCAAAATTATGGAAGACATTTTTTCTAGCAGTAGGATTTGGCTTTTTGACAGATTCTATAAACAGTTATTTTGGCAGCTTTAGAGATGCCCCTAGGTCAGCCACTTGGTTAGACAGCTGATGGCCTGTCTGATTCTTCTGCCTGCCATTTTCTTATGATTTATCTTCAGTTAGTTGTAAATTAAATCCAAACAGATCATTACCCTACACCTACAAGACCTCTACTTAACCACATGTGCCAAGCATCCTTTCCACAGACATTCTTAGTTGGTAGCAAGAAAAATCTGAAAAGACATGCTGAAAGAAAATATCTGAATGATATCTGAATGAGTTTTGAAGAAATTCAGCCTTTTAGTTAAAAATATGACTGTTCTAACAAACAAATAGAAGAAATTAAAGGCTCTTGAATTTTAATTCTGATATCACAAGAAGGTATCAGACATGTCATCTCATTTTAATTTTATTCTCTTTTACCTATTAGATGGAGGTAATACTTTCTTACCTTCCAGAACAATTATTAATATAACTGAGTCAAGAACAGTACAAAGGTATAAAAATAAAAAGAAAGTACCAAGCATGTATTAATATTGTTATCAGCCCTGGTTCTAAATCTATAAAGTCAAACAAAGTCCATAAAATGCAAACTAAACTTGCCTCAGAAGTGAGGGCAGCAGTTCAGTGTAAAGTGTACATGGGTAAAAATCCACAAAGGAACTATGAAAGTGAAATGTTGCTTTCAAATTTACCGTGCACCTTAAAAGGTCACAAAACACTTTTGAGCCCAGGAGGCATTAGCAAAGAATAGGAAATAAGCATTTAGGGTTTTTGTTAGTTTAGCTGGAGTTTTTTTCTTAAAACCATCAGTTTAACAGATATAAGATTTTTTACTAATTTGAAATTCAATTTAGTTTACAGTCAATTGCAGTTCTGAAGCAGGGAAGGAATAAGATCAAGGGTTTAGCAATTTTCAAAAAAAAAGATCAAAAAACCTCTCAATTTGTGATGATTTGTCAAAAAATCTTAATTCCCTGAAAGCTACTTAGGGCTTTATGAAAATAGAAGAAATTTTTTAAAATCCCCATCCTTCTGTTACTACCTGAGCTAGTTAAATGTGAAATGTACTTTTCTAAATCATTGACAATAACAGCAGGGAATAATGATTTTACCTTATGTTTGTAAAATGTGACTAGTTATTTTTTTGTTGACTGTAAAGGAAATCATATTCTGAAAAACAGGATATTAAGGATTAAAAAATATACTTCTAATCTAATTGTACCATAAAGCCATCAGGCATTTTTTAAAAAAATGGCCTGAAAAGAAAGAGGAACAATATGATTATCTAATAATCTTTCCATCCTTTACGGACAGGAAAAAACAGGTGTATGCTTGAGAACATTTACAGCAGGTTACCTGTTCAAGAATACAGTAGGAAAATACATTGGTCATTCTCTAAATTAATTTAGAGTTAAGAATGTATTTTGTAAAAGCACCTTTCTCAACTTTGTTTCTCATCCAAAATGAAGTGTAAACACACAAAAAGGAGAAAATTAATGTTTGTTTTAAACAGAGGAGTATTAACGTTGGGGAAAATTCTCATGCAAAGGTCAATCCAGCATAAGTTAATGCATTAAAGCCTTATGTGAACAACAGCCTCTTCAGTTGTTGATGTGTTTTTCCAGGCTGATTGGTTCAGACAATCCTGGCACAGACTCTGTTCCTCTAGAATACCTTTATGGATAATATCTGACACCTATAGAAACTCTCTAATTAAGTCAAAACTGTGTATTTTTATTTGTTCAGACAAATTGTTCCAAGCAGATCAAGTACTGCAGACCACACGGTAATACCCAAAGAATATCTTCTTTGAAATATTACTGCCTAATTGAAATATGCGGGTATCTTTCCGTTTTCTGAGAGCTTCACCGGTAGCCAAATATAAAGTTTACAGCAGGATCAGTACTGCCTTAAAGCAGAGGGTTTTTTCAATATAGAATTATTTCTATTTCAAATTGTTAAAATATGGCTACAAGAAGTAATTAAAAATGCAAAGTATTAGTTTTAGTTTCCAGAGTATCATCTGTAGATATATTTTGAAACCTTGAACAAATAAATGTCATTAAACAGTGCACACTATCCTCAACAGCCCTAGAGAAGGAAGAAATGAAGATTAATTTTGCAGGTCATGGTTAGCAAATACAGGCAGTTCTGGTTGGGGTAAGTGAGAGGTGAAGCCATGAACTCTAGCTGCAGTACTCGAATTCCTAAAACATGAAATATCTTGTATGCACCTAATCCGGTTAACATAAGGTCTATGAGTTTTCTTGTTTTCTTTATTTTTTTTAAATAACATACTATGTATCTGTGTATCTACAATGTGTGTTTTTTAAAAATAATATGTATCTTGCAGTTTTAGTACATGCTACTCCTATTGTATCATTTCTGCACTCACTGCACTCCTATCTTACGCATTTGGAAGCAGTACCTTAGTTGTTGTTGTTGTTATTATCATTATTATTACCTTCAGTCTTCCTATGCATTCTTAACTTTCTCAAATAAAATTAGTATTGGAAAAATTGAAAGTAGTAATAATATAAAATGTCCAAAATCTATTTTCGTAAGATCAGTATATTTTTACCAGTATTCAAACATTATTTTCAACAGCCTTGTAGTTTTAAAGCTAACTGTTTTGAGGATGTTTGAATTTCCTACGGAATTATATGGGGAAAAAAAAAATTCTACCTAATAAACCAATTCTGATAATAAGTATTTATCCTGCCTATTCAGGTTTAGTTACATGGTACACTCCTGTATAGCTCTAGGAATGAATGTAAAGCCAACATAGCAGAGACAGATATTTGAATTTGTAGTTCAGAAGCTGCTGACATTAGGCATTAGACCATAAGTGGGTCAGAATAAACACTTAACATTCAAATTTAAATATAATATTGTGTAATACAAGAAGATCTATAGAGTCATAATGTCTGAATATATTAGGTATGATGATAATACTTCTATTGATTTCAGTCTGTTAAGATAATGAAACTGGATTGCACAAATCAATTCTTGGAATACAACACAAAAGCATAAATTACTTCTTTTACACTTTCAAAACAGGCTTTTCAAGTGAGATTGACTGCAGCTATTTTAGACTGTAACTAAAAACAAGTGTTAATTTTCTCAACCTCACCTAAAAAAAGGCTTATAGTAGTCTTTCTGTTATCTTACAGTTGTCAAGCTTAACAGTCTTTTAACCATCTTACAAACAGCTTTCTCCAGGCGATCAATTATTTAAGACTCTCGCTCTTACATCATTACATCTGCAAGGAGAGGAGGTGTTTCAATAGGAGGATCTACCATTAAAGACAATTAGAGAGCGGTCCGTTTCCTTTCGCGGAGGGAGGACACTCGCAAAATGCTGTAAAACATTCAAGAACGCATAGTTTCTGGTAATGTCTTCACGGTTATATATAACTAAATATTTCATGACTTCCCAAAGTCTAACAAAAAATAAGTGTATCAGGCTGTCAGGCATGGTGGGTTTGTTTTCAGACAGAGAAAAGTGCTCTTCTGTATGTTTTAAATTCATTGATGGGAATCAGAGTACAGTGATGAAATTGCATTGCTATAAAATCATTTCAAAGATTATGTTTGTCCAGTATCACTGTTACAGTCAGTAAAATAAATAAGAAAGCATGGCATTTTTGAGAATGTACGTTACAAAATGAGTGGCGATCCAGAACATGGAACGCAATAAGACCTGCAAAGCACAAAGCACGTATTGAAACCTGAAGTGTGAAGCGAAGAGGAATTTGCATTGTGAATGCGATAAAAACTGTAAATCAGTTCTTTAAAAGGAGAAGACAACAGCCTGAGCTGAGGGCTGCAGGCATCACATCCTAACCGGGTGTGCAGAATACTTCCGATTTCCATCCTGGCATAGCAAGTTAAAGATCTACGATGGAGATCCACACTCCACTGTTGTTACCAGGAGGTAATTACACAACAGTATTTCTAATGATGGAATCCCAAAGCAATGCTTCTTCTCTTCCCAGTGGAAAATATCTTTTGAAGCAAAGAGTGGCTGTGGGATTCAAGAGGAGGGAAAACACATACCATAAAATATAATTAAAAATTGTGGAGGCTGCCTATGACAAGAATAACCATAAAAAACAGATACAAACCAGCTGGCTGTTAACAACTCCTGAGTTATAAAAATCTTAAACCTGCTGTAAAGCACTCAATTCGATTTACATAACCACAGAGCTGACATTCCTTTTAGGCTCCTCTGCTGGGGATTATTTTGACATGTTTTAAGGCAGCATAAAAAGCAACTGTGAAAGGAAGACATGTATCATCTTACATAAAAATTCATTCTTGCCTTAAGATTGGACTTACACACTTTAATCCCAGCATCTTTACTGAAACTGGAAAATATCTTCAATGGCTACTGGTGATTCAATTTTACAACATTATCCCTTTGGCGCTCATATTTTTGATAAAGTTGATAGTGTGTGTATACACACAAACAAACAGAAAAAAAATCTATACAATCACAGAAGCTTAAGTTTCAGTATTACTACACAAAATACCAGCTCCACGAGAACCCACTACAGAGCGCAGCGCATCTAGTCTGAGATAGATTACTTTGCTTAAGATTGTGATTGGCCTTTGCTAAACAAGAAAAGCATTTCTTAGGAACGTAATGATGCAGACAGCATTTTACACGACTAACACAGCTTGCTGTAGGGAATTAAAATAAACAAAATAAAATAAAATCAATCTTACATTGAGTGAAGTTTTGATGTATAAGTGCTGGCAGCTTACATTGCCCAGAGCACAGAATGAGTTTTGCCATTTGATAATTTGCTTGATTCACTGTGCTGCCTCATGCGGGGCATTTTATGCCTGATTTATGTTTAATCGAGTCACCTGCTTAATGTTAAGGAGGGTCACAGTTAGATAGAAGGGTTACGACCATACAGGGCTTTCAACATCTCCCAGTTTGACATAAGAAATGGGTGTAAGTGTTAGAGGTCAACCTTTTTCTTTTATTTTTATTTAATGTTCTCTATGGAATATTGCATAAAACATTAATGTACCACAAAACCAATTTGATTCCCTTTTGAAACACAGTAGGCAAATATGGATTAGGAGACTCAAAACACAGCCAAAATAAAATAAAAGCAATCTGTAGTTTAAGAAGTGATCATCTATAGGTGAATTTTTTAAAGGATTATAAGATACATCCATCCATACACAAAAATGAATATAAGTTTTCCCTTAATAGATATGCAATCGAATTTGGTCTGGTGTCTGTGGAGAAAATAAAGATTATAAAAGCCAAAGGATGATAAAATTTTTATATAATTAAGGTGTCCAGATTTACTATTCAGACTGAACATTCATCTTTTCAAACATATATAACTGCACATTAGGATTATCAGCATTTTCTTTCCAATAATGATATGAAAAATTACATCTCTATTTAATAAATAAAACTAGATGCAGACAACCACTACAGATTGAAGAGCTCAGACACATCTAATCTTTATAAATATTTCTGATTCTCCCAGTGTTTCAACGTGCTGAAAATTACTGCAGGACATTATGTATTTTGAGATTAAAGTCCTCTCATATAGCACTGAAAAAAAGTGGACATTGTGACAAATAAGAGATTTAAAGGTGTATTTTTAAGGAGGAACTACTACAGTTAGCACAGGAAGACGGAATTCAGCACTTACCAGTTTGGATAGCTGCATTTCCAAGTCCACTTAATGCTGATTCAGATTTTAAAAATAAAGTCTTTGGGGGTTTTTGCTATTTGGGGAATACTGTATATTTTTTAGAGGAAACAGTGTAGAATTACTTGCATCGTTGCAGACGTTAAGTTCTAAAAGAATCTGGCATAGTAGCTTTAGCAAATTACAGGGAGCAGTATTAAGCCTACTCCAGAAAACTCCAATAAGATTAATATCAGTTCATTGGAACAATCTAAATAAGCAAAATATTTATACTAATTTATCCTTGTTTACAGCACTGGAGGACTGTTCTTATGCTAAAACTAAATCTAGTGATCCTATTGCAGTTAACATCAAGAAATACCATGTCTTTGATTGCTTAAATAGCATACTAATTCACTATCACAGGAAAAGATTTATCAGTCTTTTAAGTGCACTAAAATATCTTCATGTTATGTCATGAACCCAGCTACCAGAACCCAGTAACAGACACAATTCAGTGAATCCAAAGGCATATCAGAAGTTTCAATCCTTGACTAAAACATTATTTAATTACCTGCTAAATGGGATGTGTGTGATATACAGCACTTTGTGCAAATGATACAATGCAAATTTTCTTATTTCTTTCTTTCTTTATTACCACACCCAGAACATACTAAGCCTCTTCAAATACTTTAAACATATTCATCATTTCCACAGTTTCATCTAATGGGCAACATACAGACACAGTTCTGCATCCACACTTTTAAAATAATTTACCCCAAGTTGACATCTTCACCCATCTAACTTAATATTAACCTTCTAAAATTTAAGCATTCCATCCAAACTTCATCTCGGTTCCCTATAGTCAATGAAGAGACACAGGCATTTCCAGAGAGTGATTCATGTGGTCTGTCTTACACTGAGATGTATCACTCTCTAGAGATGTTTGCTACTTTCCACTGACTATGAAAGGAGATGACTTGCTAAGATTTCAACAGCTACATTTCAGACATATTAGCAGATGAATCTCCTCCTTGATAGCTACCTTCTTAGATGGCTATAGCTAGGGAAAATGAGTTTCTCTCCTCAGACAGTGAAAATATAATGAAGATATTTACCTGTATGCTTTCTATTTCTAAAGAAATGTAATGAATCTGCTGCTTTGGAATTCTATTTCAAGGTATATATTTCCTTTAAAATTAGTTTTATCTTCATAAAGAACTACTACAAAATTATCTTAACATCCTTATACCTACTTGATTAAAAAACCCTACTTCTCATCAAAATTAAGTAAGCCTCAAAACAATACATGCTTTGTATTGTTCTTTAAAGAAGAAAACAATTTCTATTAAATATTCTTTCTTTCTTTCTTTCTTTCAAGGACTTTATTTTTCCACAAAAGTTTAAAAAGTAGATCCTGATGGACAAGACAGAATAAAATTCACTTTGAATTCTCTTATTTCTCTTACCTTCTATCAGTTTCTGTCAAATATTTTGCCAGTTATTTTTCCCCCCCTTGTTCTACTTCCTATTAAAATCAAATTAGGGAGGCTAACTGATTTCACAATATAAACATTCACCATTTAATCAAAATCTAGCTTTAATGGCAGAGTACACATTGCTAAAGAATGCAAAGCATCTACTGGATTGAGTCCTTCCCAGCTGGATTGCTGATAAAACCTGGCCCACATCAGCAGTAACAGGGTTATCAGTAGGAACTCTACTGAACGAGACGTTCAGTGGTTGGTCCCAAAAGTTACTGCCAAGTCTTGAATTAGGTGTAGCAATTAGCTGCAGCGTAGGACAGCAGCAAGTGTCCCAGCCACTTTCATAGAATACAGAATCCACCATATCACTGTTTCTGCTTTTTATTGCTGCACCGAAAAACTTGAAAAAATGAATTCATCAGGGTACAAAGGGAATTCCAAACACATTCAGAAAGATGTAGTTCTGTTCACTTGAGTAAACTTAAAGGGATGAAACTCAGCGATGTTTATGGGCCTCTATTTCATTTAGTGGAGCATAGTACTGAGATATCTGAATTAGCATGTTCACATGGTACATGCACTACACAGAGGTACTAACTCAGGAATGGAAGCTCTTTTGTCATGTTATAATAGTGATGCACCCAGCTTGACAATGAATGATCTCTTTTGTATTTGCAAAAATGCTTTTAATTCCACCTTCTTGAAGGCAGTGGCAGACCGAAGAGGGAGAAGTATCTGAAATTATTTCCAACTCTGAAAAGAACTTATGAAAATCTACCAGCTTTCCCTCTGCTTCTGGCTTTCAGGACAGGCTGAAATTGTTTTAACATCTGTACCCAGAAAGCTCTGTTCACAGTAGTGCGCTCTCTGTCTAAATAAGGTGCTCTTACATAGTATATTTCACATGAAAAAAGCAGATGGTAACAGCCAAACATGGAGAGTGGAATCCTGAAAGTCTCAGCATCAAAGAGATGCCCATTGTGCACGCTGGTGAGAATTATTTCCAGCTCTATAAACCAGATGGGAAACTTATATTAAGAAGAAAAGAAAAGAGAAATTATTATTAAAAAAAAAAAGGCAAACTTTTCATCATAATTTTAAAAGAACTGTGAAAATTCTCTTTATAGATGAACTTTAATGGCATAGGCTCTGTGAACAGTCCTTTTTGACCCTGTGCACCACAGATAATATTTTCATGCTATGATAAAATCATGACACTTCATTTAGCAGGTATTTTTTCAACAATTTGTTATTGTGAACACCTCATGCAAAGACACCATGAGAAGATATATTTGTCAACATAGTCTCGAAATGTTCTTTTTTTTTTTGTGGCACTTATACAAAGCTAAAGATTTCTCATAAAGTAGCCATTTTCTCAGGTGGTGAGGATTCTTCTAGAAGATGTATGCAGTATATGAAAGAAAAACAATGCAATTCAAAATTATTACATTGTCTGAAAAAAATCTGAGAAACAGCTAGGAAGGAGAAGGAAGCTGAGAAAAAGAAAGGGGCAAGAATTCAAGCCTGTATTTTCTTTGAACATTTGGCAAAATGGACATGAGATGCAGTTAGGAGAAATAGTGAGCACTGTTAGTGCTGGAAATCCCTTTTCATTTGCAACTTATTTATCCATCAGTGTTTAGTTTTTCATTTTGTATTTAGAAGAACATTACCTAATGGCACTCCTCACAGATTTACTGGATTAGCCAGACTGGTGAGATAAAGGATTCGTGATTGGTCAACCTGCTAAGAATAAGGAAAGTAATAAATCTGTCAAGCTTGAAGCAACAGCATTAACACGTCTACAATAAAACTAATAATCTCGCCAAAATATATTTACATAACGTGCTTCAATTTTTGGTCAGACCTGAAGTGGTCAGGCAATTGGACTAGATGATCATTGTAGGTCCCTTCCAACTGAATTATTCTATTCTATTCTATTCTACTCTATTCTACTCTACTCTACTCTATATTTTATGCTTGTTATTGACTAAAAAGCAAAAACAGTTTTGAAAAATGGGAGGAAGGGCTGTATATATATTCTATTTAAAAGACAGAGTAGTGGACAAAATTTAGTGGCCTAAACACAACTATTAAAAGAAATGAGGAAGCATCATACCACATACCATGATATCAATACCCGCCNTCTCTGAAAAAGATGTTGAGATCTAGAAGACAGGATATCATGTAAGATAAAGTGACTTTTGAATACAAAGATAAAGTCAGGGTAGCAGAAACCATACCAAAGCAACAAATAAAAAGTGAAACAATTCTATAGTAAACTCTGGTAAAAAGAATCACTTTAAGTAACCGTAGGAACAATGCTATACAAAAAGTGAGATGGGGCTAAGCAACGCATAAGATATTAGTATTTAGTGACTGAGGATGAAATGAGGAGCCTTCTACTGGGAGCAGGCCACAGATGGATCTGGGTTAAGTGAATAAATACAATTAAATCATGAATAATTCTAAAAGAAGCAATGAAGCAGATTCAAATACAACTCCAAAAGAGTGTTATCTCAGAGGTTATATAAACAGTTCTGAATTATACAGCAAAACAAAAAAGACACTTGCCACAATTTTTTTACACAAAGAAAAAAGGATTTTCCAAGGGCAGACCAAATACAGTTTCTGTGGTAACACTGAATTAAAAAAGTCTAAGATGTGAGACAGAAATTAAGTTAGATCTATCAGCAATAACCTTCATCCAACTTGATCACAGGTTATATGAGGGCTACATTAAATATCCTTCAGTTTTGCCTATGCCCTACTTTAATCTGGGCTACCTAATGAATCTATTAACTTAGCTGATTACTTAATAAAAATTACAATCTGAAAAATAAATAAAAATTTCAAAAAAGTACATCATTGTTTCTAAAACAAAATCCTGGTACTCTTTTTAGCTTTTAAAGTACCGGTCCATTGGCCAAAGAAAGTTCTGTGAAACTCTTGCCTGGTCAGCTAGACAGGACTAGGGAATAAAATATTTGGAATTAATGATAAGGGAAAACATCCCAGGGAAAATCTTGTGAGGATTTACTGTTACTCTTCATTTATTGCTATCATCTGTTCCAAATATATTTCTTTCCATTATTAAAGATTTAATGAAGTAAATTGGAATATTAAATAAAGACAAAGTAGATTTGAGAAAGGAGCATGAAGAAGGAAGCTAAATTAAAATACTCACTCCTACCACATTTCCTTGAGTTTATACACTTCAAAATTCATGCCAAGGCTAAATCTGTGTAATCTGGAACCAGCAAAATTTCCAGTGCTCATTAAGGAAAATGTCTCAAATTAGGAAGAATTACATATTCTAGTCCTTCTATCAGTTTTCAGAGACAGCTGGAAATAAGTCACAAACAAAGGTGAGATCCCAGACCATCTGTACAAAATTCTAAAATATTTATTCACACAGAATAAGAGTAAATATTTGCTCAGAGCATGTGACTTGGAACTCAAGATATTTCAAGATGATACAGTGTCTCAATACCAAGCTTAATATTTTGAGTGATATCAGCAAATTCACTCCTGGTAACATAAGTGGAGATTTAAATAAATAAATAAATGGAAAACAAAATACCACTAAAACACACCATAAAACACACCAATAATAATAATAACAAACTCTACTGCCACCATAAAGACAGCAGCTAACAATTATAAAGTAATTTAAAAGCAAATATTTTTCTTGAGAAAATTATACAGACAGAAGTCTGTTAAAAAAGAAATGTGAATGATTACCCACAACTTAAAAGACTCAGCAGCAGATACAGAGCACGAATGTGTAACTGCTGATCTCATGATGACCTTAAATTTTCCACAAAAAAAAAGATTAATTTAAAAGATTCTTTTCCAAGTGCAAAATCAGCTAACAATTCCTTGAATTTCTGAGTGTATGTGGATATGGTAATTAACCCCTGTTTGGACTGAGTTCTTCTTTTTGTGGAAGAGGGATAAGGGCACCATACTTATAGAAAAATGTATGGGTTTTCTCCTTCTTCATCATCAGAAAGTTAACTTGGGGCCTCCAGAACAGGAGCAAAAAAGAGGAAAGGTAAATGCAAAAGATCCAAAGCTTTCTCCTGGAGTAAATAAGAAAGCAATTAAAGAATCCAAAAAAAGGTACACTGAAAGAGATTTTAATGAAAAATGTCATCATCTTTAACACACACTGGACAAATGGTATCCAGCTATTGAGCAGAAGGTGGGAAAATGAAGTTGCTGATACTTAAAACAGCATTTCCATATGAGCATTTTTAATTGTTTTCAGATGCTTTTAGATCTTCATAGTGACTAACTTCATTCAGCAGACATGAGCAAGCGCTCGTGTTCCAAAAGCTTGTAAATTTTTGGCACTTGGTCCAATAAAAGATTAAACTTCCATAAAAATTTTGCCTCTAGTTTCTTTAAAAAAAAACATACTAGAAACTCAACAAATTAAATATTCATCCTACTAGTAAATTTGTAGTATAGCTACAGAACGTTCTGTAATCAGCCATGGACAGTACATGAAACAGAACTGGCCAGGAACTTTGCCTCAGGAGAAGGTACTGACGAATATTTTTTTTAGGTTGGGAAAGACTGTAATAATAAAAAGAGTTTAAACCCGCGTTTGTAAGACGCAGGATGCAAGCCTGCTCTCCAAGCCAAAGAACAGCCCTGAACTGTTTTATTTATTGGTACAAATGCAGCCATAAAAGTCATATTCTTTACAGGAACAGTAGCCTAAATAGTAGCATATCTTGCCCAGACCTTCCTGGGGTGTAAGCATTTGGGGGTTTTTAATTTAACTTAAGAGTTATCTACTGTGATAATGCTTATTTATTTTGGTTCTACATACATGTCACCTCCTCTAATAGTCTTTCCATATAAAATTTTAGCCCAGGCGATAATAGAAATCAATTTAAAGAGAAATCTAAGTCATTTATGTTTTATATAAAAATGTTCTTATGAATCTATTTTAATAATAAAAGGCTAAATCCTATTTCATAATGAATTATTCTATATTCCATAAACATGAAGCTCACATTGTTATATACTATAGAGGCAAAAGTCATTTTTTGTCATTCATCTCTAGGAGTATGTTGTCCTCAGTGTGTTCAGCATCTGTATATCTGAGACTTCAAAGGCCAAATATAATTTGAGCTTTCAATAGAGGAAAAAAATTACTTTAAAAATTGTTTTGTCACACAGTGACTGAGTGCACAGGAACCACTGTTTCCTTCCACTTGAATGAAATATTAATCTGCTAGAATCTTTTGAGATACTTTTCAAAACAAATGTACTGATTCACAAGAAATCACTTTTTTCTTCTCAAATGCTTGCACTGAATACTGATGGGAATGCTGAAAACCATTCGGGTTTTTGTGTTTTTTTTTTCTTTTTGTTAATAGTCTGGTACTTGCAAAAAGAACGTACTGTTGTGATGCAGTAAGTTATCTGGTTATTAAATCACCCAAGTAACATAGTCCTTTTATTCCCACATTCACATACATTTATTAAGGAAGGGTGAAGGGAAAACCTATAGTTTGCACTGTGTTAAGCAGCTTTTCTCAACATCTGAAGTCCAAGCTTAAGTGACATTACACAGTTAGTATTCTAATACAGTAATTATATCTAGGTCTCCATATATTGGATTGATCCATCATAGCGTATGAATTAAGGAATCAAAGAAAACATAAAAGTGACATCATCCTTTTTAGTAGTGATGCTGTTTATTTAAGATCCTACCCTTGATTTTCATGGTTCCTAGCAAGGTAGCTCCAGTAACCTGGTGTAATCATTAATGGAGATTATTGGAATAAGCAGCTGACACCATCTCATGCTTTGAATTCTGTATTTCCACTATAAGTGCCAGAAACATTCTTCTAAAAAAGTAGTCTGCAGAAAGCAATGCTATTCTATTAACTTTCCCCTCAATAAGGGCAACTGGATTGTTCAAGCCATATGCGCGGTCTTAGTGCCTGTGATAGCAGAGAAAAGGAAATTCAGTAGATGCATCTGCCCATTTAAAACACTCCCTGCAACTTGTTCTACTTCCCCTTTGTCAATCTAAATCTCAGCCACCACCTAACAAAAAGGTAATGTTGACAAAACCTTACTTTTCAGTAAAACTTGTCAGTACACTGTCTGTCTATCTGACATTGCTATGGATTTTGATGAGTTAAAATGACTCAGTGACATTATTAATTTTGTCTTGACTAGGTGCAGTTTTCCTTTTCCCAGCTTACTTAGTCCTCGCATGCTGCTGTTTTCATAGTCAGAAACTAATACATCATTAATTGATGACCTCGTCAAAGCAATGTAATAACAGTAACATTCTCCTCAATCTAAGATTTCTAAGTGTCCATAGTAGTCACGTCTCTTAATACTAGTAGCAGTAACAGTTTATTCTTTGCTGACAGCTTGAACACAGTATCTCATTGCAATTAAGACTGGATTGAAAGGAGATGACTTAAGAGTTATTTGTAAAACATTCATAACTAAAAACATTTCAGAAAGACAAAATAAAGCCTTTTGTATACGTGCTGTTGAAAGAGGACAACCCCTGAAAGCAATGATACAAATACTGTAACAATATAGCTTTGTAACCTCTCAACATTCACCAATTAATAGACAACAGCCAACAAACAAACTTGTATTACATAAAATAAGGTGGTTATATCAACTCATAAAGAACTCTCTCTCTTCTCACCCCCTTTGTCTCTTTCTCTCCATCACACACACAAAATTTCTTTAGCCCCTTTCCTATCCCTTTCCATCCCATTCTGTTTGCCTTTCCAATTGCTGCCTCAGGCACACAGCACCAACCAAACACAGCTACCTACTTCTACATCTTGAAGGAATAAAAGAAGTCTTCTCACCTGAAGAAAGTAAAACAAAGTTTTCAAACTCAGCATTTTGAATGCACGGACCAACAGTTTTCATAAACCACAAGCTCTGGAGGCAGCTCCATGAGCAATAACTGACAGATCATTTTATATTTGCAATATAGTTCATCAGCACATCTTTCTACATACTTAACTTCACAGCACAATACAGTTCTGACATAAATACTCTCTGATTTCCAACCAAGAAGAAAACCGTTAAGCAACTTGCAGACTACCTACAACCAAGTTTGTCCGACAATCTGGCCCTGAAATCCTGAGCCCAGGACTCAAACCCGAACAACCTTCCTCTTCAAAAACCTTGTCCCAGTTAAGAATATTTTATGATAGCTCTAATATACTGCATAGCCCAACGTTAGTAACAACAGTGCAGTGCACTGTGAACAAGTGATAGTGGAGTCATTATAATTCTGATGGTATGTTATCCTGTCTTATAAAATTCATGCAGGCAATGTTATTAGAGCTGTAAGTCATAAGGACAACTCACGGTGACTGGTTGTCCTTGGAAAACTGACAAAGTTCGCTTTGTGTTCAGTAAGTTTGTTTCCTGAAAGGTTAGATATGATGTGATCATTAGATGCTTGACCCTTCCAAGCTGTTCTCAAACACAGATAACTTAAAACAAATATAAATAAAATCAATTAATACATTACTTTGCTCATTCTTTTTTGCCTGAGTTGTAGTCTTCTAAAGCTGCTCAGATATAAGAATGCTTGCTTGCACACTTTTCTTGAAGATATCATTTACTTGAGTAAATTCGTAAGCTCACCTACCTCCTATATCCTATAACAAAAATACCTATGCTACCTGAGATCTTTTCTGGATATTCCCTTCATATTTAAGTCCTTGCATGAGATCTGGAAAACTCCACAGCACACATTGTTCTTAACCAGGAGACAATCATATTAAAAATTGACATTTGGCTCCACCCACAAAAAAAAAAAAACAACCCTGAAAACGAGTTAAATACATTAAGCTGAAGTTTCTTCATGTACTTTAGATAATACCCAAATATATGATGGACCATAACTTTGGAATATATAAAATTGAAGTCATCTTTTATTGAATGCAGTATGTAGCGCTGGTAGCAGATCAAATACAAAATGAAGAGAAACAATATCATTCACCCTTCATTGATCATGTCACGCAAGGACATAAGTAGTCTAATTCTACAGGAAAGGAGATAGGCATCTTGATAGCATCCAAGAACTTCATGCCATCGTGATGATGCAGAACTATAGTTAGCAACGTGATGATACTGAGCTTTCTACCAGATCTTGCTACGCTTACTCTAACAAGTACCATGTTACTATATTACTATAGCAATCAACATTATTCAGATAAGAGACCAACATGTTTCTAAGACTGAGATATTACTCCAAATTCAGCAGCTCAGGCTCATTTCTAGTTGCAGTATTTAATAAAATAATACTCTGTATTTTATGTTTAAAACGGCAATGCAGTGCTTGCTCTGGAAAAGGTTAGTTTTGAACTAATTATAAATTAAGTGATTGGGAATCAAATTATTTTGGCTAAACATTCTCATTAAAAATCAAGAATGATTGGAAAAATATCAAGTTTATTATCAGAAAAACTACGAACATAGGAGCATGATTATCTTGATGTTTTTCTATTGAAAGACTCTGCCTGAAATCAGAGCTACAAGATGAGCTCAGTATTTCCCACAATTGGTAAACTTGTTTTGAATAATTTAATTTTATGAAACAATCAGTGTACTCTGCAATACGTATCTTTTCAATAACTTTTTCATTTCACTTACAAATAATAGCATGTTGGAATTCAGTAAGCTATAGTAATCACTAGTAAACACTTCCATTACCAGGTCCAAATTTAGTCACTAATAACTTCACCACATACCTGCCTGTAAGAATAACATTTCAATTGCTTTCTTTTGTATCGAGAGTTTGGTGTTGGTTCTTTTTATTTTGTTTTGGTTTGTATGTTATTTGTTTTACAGGAAACCCTAATGATAAAATAACTTCTTTTGAAAAGTGGGGGACTTCTTCCCCAAGATGTTAAATATACTTTTATGATTTGGAACAAGAAACTGGAATTTGGGTGAGGGTCACTTCTAAAGTCAGAGACACCTTTTTTTTTCTGATCATGTTGAATCTACCCTGACTTAGCAAAGCTATATATATCTGAAAGCCGTGAGACATCATTAGAGGCTTTACCAGTATCTTCTAATGGTTCATCTTCACAGAATATGGTGCTTCAACCGGGATCCTACATAACTGGTACAAAAATATCATTCTTATGGGGAATTCACAAACCAATACCGTTACACCCTTAGCCTTCAGAAGGCAAAATTATTCTGTGATCCAGGAAGAAACAAAAAATTCTTAGCTCATATTTTCCCCCCTGAAAGGTAATAAATCTGTGCACGCCACAACCTAATACTAAATTAGTAGTTACAAGATGCAAGTAGAAGAGAGGATTCACTATCTTATAGCTAAGCTGTAAAATAACTTCACTCCTCAGTTCCTTCTTGAGTATCTTGAGCACGTCAAGGTACCTGACTATCCTCACTGCTTAAATATTTAACCCCAGAGACTCTTTTGAAGTGAACCAGCTTGTTCCCTTTATATCAAAAAAGCTGGGAGCACGGCTGGAAACAGTTCAGTCCAGGGACTCCTCTCAACAGGCAGTGGGGGAACCTGCATGAGGTTTGACTCTCTGACTTACACAGTCTTCCAACAGTATCCTGTAGGCTTTGAATATAGGTAGCGTTGTATGGTATAATAATGCAAAATGTAAAAATTCTTATTGATTAAACCTTAATAAAAAAGGTTCTATTTCTGCAAGTAATTCCTGGGTTTAGAAAGATTTTATGACCAAAAAAGCTACGTCTACGTGGTTTATTGTAAGAAAAGATACTCAAAGCCTTCTCAAGCTCAGAAATGGCTTGAAAGAAAATAGCTGTCAGAAGCAAATGTGGTTAAATGACTTTAGATTCAGAGGCACTTTATCAGCTGCCTGCTTGGAGATCTTCCATACCTTTGCCTATGATAAACCATGCAGTCACATCCTATTTTCTTACAAAGAACTACTGAAGTCGCTGAAAGTTCACAGGAGTCTGATCCTTGGATTACTAGGACAGCAAAAGAAATTCCTATATGGCAGTATTTTCTACTCAGATACTATAATAAATGTCATTTTAACACAACATTTAAAAGGAGGAGTAAAATATCAAAAGTCAGAAAAGAATGAATTTGCATATGCCTGAGATTATACAGCTAAACACTCAAGTTCCCACTGTGTCTTGTATTCTTACACTAATAGTTGCTGAAACAATTATTTGATTTGGCTTTTTTAATCAAATTTGTGGCTACATGGGAAATCAACTTAATTATTAAGTAGTGAATGTAAGGGACTCATCGGAACTTACACTAGTGAGCTTCCAGAACTGGTTTTCAGTGATAAAGCCTCTTGTGATAAAGTAGAAGACAGTTAGCCATTCAACAGGATAATAATATGACAAAATTATGACAGCATTTTCAGAAGAGGACAGGTGGTCTGAATTACACCGTAATTATGATTTTTAAAACTATAAAATAATATATCTGCAGACTTGAGTCAGTGTATCTTCTCACTGATACCTCAAATAGTGAACACGATAGAAACTTTCACATTAATTATAATGACTACTTCCTTAATGAAGTGCAAAAATGTTTGTGTAATCTGATTCACTTTCTTGAATTAGGTTAGTTTATCACTCCAAAACCAGGATTTTTTTGCTTATTTTTACAATCAGTTAGTTCAGCCCCAACAGGTAAACACTATATCATCCTATAACACCAATCAAAAGCAATGCTAATATTAAAAATGATTAAACACTAATAACCAGAACACTGTGTTAACATGGAATGCATTTTAAAAGAAGTGAAAGCCACTTAGTTGTATTAATGTATATCTTTTTAACCAACACAGGATCACAAAATGTACGCACTACATAAAATAAATAACTGAATAATAGGTTTGCTTCTCAAAATTACCAGGTATGTAACTCAAATTTTTAATTTCTAGCCCCTGGAATACTCCTAGAAATCAACTGTCTTCACTTCGGTAAGTTAAATACATTCTTAAGACCTTACAGGATTGAGTCTACCAGCAGAACACTTCCAACTACAGATTTTGTTTCTTGGCAATATCCAGTATGATGTGGATATAATAACAATGATAATTATATTTTAACCATTCTTTCAGTTCTGCCTAATACAACATCAATAACTGTGATCCAGAGAAAATGAAATTATTTAATTATGTGATTAATCTTTCTTTAAACACCAAACCATTCCATCTTCTACTTCAGCAGAAACATCGACATACTTTATCAACAGCTGCATCTGTGAACTCCATTTGTCCTCCAAGCTGAAATAATCTATACAAAACCTTTCAACTCTCTCCTTACTTTAACCCCCCATAAAAATGCTTTGTGGCTCAGAGAGTTTTGTACAGGATGGAAGTTGGAATATACTTTTATTGATTCAGGCACACAGAAAGAGAGAAAATAAGGATGAGTTTAGAAATAATATGTTCAGATTATCACTTAAGAAGAAAAAAAACAGAATAGGAGTTTAATACAGGAAAGCAGTTCTAATTCGTACACACGAAACATTTCAGAGGAAGCTTAATGTCTTTACAATGGAAAAGAAGAGTCTGGTATCAGATGTGGAATAGGTGGACAGAAGTAACTATTGTAAAGCAAATCTTTTGAAAATAATAATAGCAACAATAATTACTGAGATTAATTTATTTTTAATTAATAAATTAAACATGCAAGGTGTTTTGAAATTACTTTTTTTTAATTGACAAAGATATATCGAGAGAGACATGAAGTAGTATTCTTATCATGCCCTATAATAGTGATTTCTAAAGGCACTTCATATTCATATTTTCTCTTTGACAGAAAGATGCAGTTCCTGAAATAAGCACAAGAGTTAATTGTTTCATCACCTGCAAGTTACAGATTCAGCAGGCCAAGCTGCAGAAGAATTAAATCAGGAGCTTTACAAAACAGTTTCAAAACCTAAAATACTTAAGAATAATTACCCCAAAAAAATTAATTTGAATACTGAAGATAATTTCTTTTTAGATTTTGTATGAAAAATAATGGAAATATCATTTAATATGTTACATAGCAACTACGGACATAAAAATACAGAGCACAACGTATATCATATACTCTGCTCAGGAGTTACAACACTGCTTTACTGATTAATTACAATTATCTACTGTTTCAACTTTAGACAACTTTTGAAGCCTTCTAAGCACATTAGCCAAGAAAAGATCTGCAGTACACAGAGATCCATGGATCAAAGTTAACTGTGATGAGACATCTAGTTTTGGAAGGGCTTCAAGGCATTATCCAGATAAGCCTGAAAAGACAGTACACCTGTCTGAACGTACACCAAACTCTTCTTTTTCTGACTACATCATTTGTAACATAGGCAGATTTTAATTCTCTGGACAATTCAAGAAGCTCTTCATTTCCTGTTACTACACATTTCTCATTTTGTCACACCTTCAAAGGTCCTACATTTATTTTAATAAATGTAAGACTGTCTTTTGTCAGCTGACCAGTCTTTTCTAAAGTTGGGAACATTCTGTAAGTTGACTTTAATGAGAGTGGTTAGATCATCAATTGTGGGTAATATTTATGAATCTTGTGATAAAAATGGACAGAATATCACCCAAGAGGTGATCCTCACTTCTTCAATTTATGCTCCCTTACAAAAATATGGAATGTTCTTCCTTTTTCCCTTTCATTTTGCTTCTCAATATAGTCCCTAAATCTCAGCTTGCTCCCTAAATACTTCTCTACACCGAATCCATCCTAAGTGATAATGCAACATTCTCTGCACGGGTTTTCAGATTGGACCAGTAACAGAATACATTTTCAAGGGTTCCTTAACTTACAATCATGAAATTTCACGAGCAGTCTCAGCATACAGGTTTGTATCGATATTATTTGCACACATAAACAATACATGCAGAACCAGCCCCTCTAGAAACCGGGATTTCTACCTTTAAATGTGCAATTCTGTATTATGCAGCAGAATTCAGAAAAAAGGAAAATTTTCAAGTAAAAATCATACATTAAATCATAGCATTATGTATCCTAGATATACCTAATAATTGCAGATCTCTGTTATTTAAAGAGCATTAAATAGCACATAATTGTTTGTGTGATCACTTACACTCTTTTGTAGGCAGGAAGGAAACTTAATTATTATACTCAGATTATTAAATCAATCAGAAAGCTGAAAAAGAAGAATTTGTTACCAAAAAGAGAGAGAGAGAAAGGGGGAGAAGCACTTAACAATGTAGTACCTTGATTTTTTTCTGCTTAGAGCTGAATCCTAACAGGACATTCAAACTTCATAAACTTCTCAAATAAGGAGTCGTCTTAGGGTCACAAAGACGGCTAAGGGATTGGAGCACCTGACATATGAAGGGAGGCTGACAGTGCTTGGACTGTTCAACCTGGAAAAGGCTCAGGGGAGATCTTATCAATGTGTATGAAACCTGATGGGGGTAGGGGGAATAAAGAAGATGGAACCAGACTCTTCTCAGTGTTGCCCAATGGGCACAAATTGAAATACAGGTAATTCCATTGAAAAGTAAGAAAAAATATTTTATTTTGAGAGTAATGAAACACTGGAATGGGTTGCAAAGAGATGTTGTGGAGTCTCCATCGTTGAAGATACTCAAACCACAACTGGATGCAGCCCTGAACAACCTGCTCTGTGTCATGCTACTTTGACCAGGGGAGGCTGGACTAGATGATCTCCAGCAGTGCCTGCCAGCCTCAACTATTCTGTGGTTCTATGAGTACACAGTGAAAATATGGAGGAAAATGTTCACAAGCGACAAGAATTTTCTAGTATCTACTAATGTGGTAGCTCACAACTGCACCTACGTCATCTATTGCAGTTATAGCGGTTCTTTCTTCACAGGGCTCTTACAGTGGTTTTGGTACTTATTCACAATGTAGATGCACAAATGTTCATTGATTTGAACTCACAAGATCAAATTATAAACCTGTTTTTATACTTGCCTGTCTATAAAATGCTGGACTGACTGTCATGTAGCACTGCTGTCATGATGTTCCTTACCTCGTCTGAGCCATACTCTGTGGAACACTATACCCCCGAGTTTGCTGCTAACAGTGTCAGTGTTTGCATTTTTTGTGCTGCTTGAGATTCAATACCACCACAATGGGAAAAAATCATGCTCACCCCTTCTGTTATGGTAAGCCATGTAATGCGAAACCAGTTCAAACTTAATAGCGATTTCATTTAAACCTTTCCTATTTTGCAAGAGACTCACAAAGCATTACCATCCTAAAAGGATTCAGTGAATGACAACCTTTCATATGCCTATTTTCTT
Source organism: Ibidorhyncha struthersii (assembly GCA_013398815.1). Lineage (NCBI taxonomy): Eukaryota > Metazoa > Chordata > Aves > Charadriiformes > Charadriidae > Ibidorhyncha > Ibidorhyncha struthersii. The sequence continues at coordinate 510,133 of VZSZ01012177.1, forward strand.
TAATTTTGAATTATTTTCTTCTTTTTTTTTTTTAAATCATCATTTTAAAAAGATCTACATCTGGCTTTGTGGGCTGATATTCTAAGAAATCGGATCTGTGTTTTTAGTACCATGTACTTTTATCATTAACTTGTTATGACCAGCTTTAAAGGACTAGAGAGGAATTGGATACTTTAGGCACTGGTGGTGGTTTTAAGCTGATTTCTTAGAATAAAAAAAAAATGCAAAAACAACCCCAGAAGATATTATATCAAGAGGAGATCTGCTCTTATATATTAACTGTAACACAAAACCCCAAATGATACTGTTGACAAGGTTTTTTTTCCTGTCTCCCTCTTTTTGGCCTGCTTATTTGTCTCTGACTTCTTTCATGTCGTCTCCTTTCTACTTTTCACATGCATTTTTTCCTTTGATATTTTCCTGCCTTACTTCCCGCAAATAATTTCCCTTTACTTCTGCAATTTTTGATCTCTCCCTCACAAGCACAAATGCTTCTGCCCTATAAAAACTTTTGTCCTTTCCCACATAGACCTTATCTACTCTTCTCATGTTGCATTCATGCTGCACCCACTCGATTTCCTTTACCAGATTTTATCCTATATGTCCTATTGTACAAGATATTTTAATCCAGACTCGTTTTTTTTGCTGGTCATATCTGCCCAAACTACCAGTGAGTCCTCCCTACCTGACACCATCCCATGCTTGCCCACACTCTCAGTCTCATCCCTCCATCCCTCTGCTTACTTTATAACTCTCTCTCACTAACCTTAGTTGTCTGACTTGTCTTCATTTTGTCACTCTTCTTGATCTTTAGCCTTTTGAAAAAGTGTCAATTTCTAATAAAATACTTCTGGCTATGTGTCTGTCTCACTATGTAAAGCAGCTCTTGAGCCCGAAGGCTGAGGCATGGGCCCACTTTGGTCCACAGAGCTAAACTCTCTTCACTTGCCTCCCTCCTCCACACAAGATATTTGCATCCAAACTGCCAACAGTTTCTGCCACGTGATTTTTCCTGAACTGTGCATTTTTTTGGAGAATGTTAGCCAGCTAAGACCAGAACCATGCCAAGGATCATGTTCATACTTGAAGAGACGTGTGATCATGGCCATGTACTCAAAAATCCAGCCATCTATCCAATCTCCACCACCCAGCAATCTTCCTCTCTATTTGGATGTGTCTAGTTTATTATCCTTCTTTTGTCTTAGAGAAAATCAGTGCCAGAGACTGAGCTATGCAAACAAGTGGGGAACAACTGGGGAAGAATCACAGAATGGTAGAAGCAGAAGCTCAGGTGAGCTTTGCTGAAGCAAGTGGGAGAATTTAACTCATCTGTAACATGGAGAGAGAGAATGTGGCACCACCATCGACTGCTGGGTGCCTCCATCTTCAGGTGGCTCTGTTCATCTCCTTCCTGCAATACAGCCTTTCTTAATTTAACTATGTCTAAAGAGCAAGTCACTGCTAGGAGATGTTACAGTAACTCTCAAAAGAAAACAGTAGTTTAAGAAACAGATTGTTACAGGACTTCACATTAGTATAAGGCCTCAGGAGATGTATCAAAAATAGAATTTCAGGATGAAAAATTAAGAAAGACATGTGTGCAGCATAGAGTTATTTTAACTAACTCAGTTTCTTCAGGCAACTATATTCATGATGACATTATCTAATCAAGAAAAGCAGCAAAAAATCAGAAGATATCTGATCTATTAAAAATGAATAGGGAGATTATTGTCTAATGATATGTTAATTCATGCTTTGAAAGGTTTTTTGTTTATAAAGAAAAAGAACAGGGGGAAAATTATAAAGGATTATTATTTGCTCAGTTATTTGTATTTTGAAGTACTGAGCTGCCACAATTTCCATTACATACAATACATTTATGTAGCAATAATGTTACATTACGGAACTCCGTTGTGATACTTGGGTGCTGGTTTCCTAGACTGCTGATTTATTAACAAGTGGATGTAAGCCAAGTATTCAAAAGATTGCCCATGTGAAGGTCTTTCTAGTGATCCTACCTGTTGGCGGGATGATTCCAGGAGACATTAGGCCTGGGACAGAATGTGGCATGATATGAGAATTCTCTGGGGAGGTGACACTTTGAGTCCTCTTAGGAGGCCTTCCAGGTCTAGAACTGAAACAAACAAACAAAAAAATTTTTACAATTAAGCTGTTGTCTTACACATCATTTCAAAGTTGTTTCAAGTGGTAACATGGACTGTAAATAAATTTGTTTCAAGGACGGTTGCTTTTGCAGTTAGATGTAATAGACTTCCATCACTAATTAGATTACATGCTGAATTCATTTTCCTCATTGAAGATCAGCCGCTCTTGATGCATAATTCATAGCCTGCACCTCGTTACCTGCTTCTTCATATTAATATCTATACACAGTTTGAATTGCCTCGTTTGCATATGCTAAAGTTCTGCATGCAGCCTTCAGCACGAAAATTATGCACTAACTTGTAATAATTATTACAGTCAGCCTGCTATTGATTTATGAGACTTTTAAAAACCAAATATGTGTAGTACTTGTAATGAATGATATTTTAAGGTTCTTCAGGAAATTAAAAGGCAATGGCTGCCTAAGGAAATGTTCTGCTTGTTTGATTTAATACTACAGTTAGCTGGGAGGTGGAATGAAAGAGTGATTCAGACCTATAGCACATTTTTCGATGATATGTTTTATTACTTTGCACTGCTAGCCTGATATCTAGATGATAAATGACAATACATATCTAATGTGTGAAAAGGTCTTGCAATTTCTTTATTTTTTGTCATTTAAAAGATAAGTCAAGTTATCATTTAACCCTTATTCTATTTAAAGTGAAAATCTCACTAAGACACCTTACTTTAAATATACTACTTTATGTCAGAAAGGACTCAGAATTATTTGTAAGATATTGTTGAGCAACTGCCATCATAGCAGCCTATATCTGTCCAGTATGGAAAAATAAAGGGCTTCAGGTTTAAGCACTCCTTGTCTGTTAAATGCTCACATACACAACTTTCCATCTCCTGGACTGTGTAAGTAGCATACAAATTAGATACGGATTACAATGAAAATACTTATTACCCACTTACATGCAAATATGTACCTGCTACATACAATGCATATCCAAAAGCTTGTATTCTTATGTATAGATGATAGCATGGTACTATTGCAATATCCTCCAACTGCTTAGTTAGGGGACATTGTGGAATAACTTCACAGAAGAAAAGGGGATGTGCAGTTCTAACACTGCAGTGTTAACCTGTGCTTTGCCAAACATTTGAGGTTCTTCATTTGTTTCAAAACAAGAAAGAAAAGAGAGGTGGCTATGAAAGGTTTTGCTCCTTAGGTCCTCACAGTAACAAAACTATCACCAAGTATAATGGCATTTTTAGCTATCCTGGGACTGCAGAAGGAGGCAGAAAATAAAATACGGCTGTTTTCTGTTCATATTCATTCCCCTTGTGTTTGGAAATACCCTTTTATTTGCAACTTCTACCTTTAATAAACCAAAAACAATCGAAGTACAGGGCATTTTCTTGGAGTTTAATGACTCAAGGCATTGAGTCATTAACCTTAACTGATCATTAATTCCCAACTTAATGTCCTGAGCTGAGGTCATTATTAAAATTATAAGCTTGATAATTTCTTTGATTGGTTTGGGATTTTTGATTTTCTTTAATACAAACAAAATCGTTATATGTTCACAACTACAAGAAAAACAGTTGTAGAAAAAGAATACTGTCTTATTCCAGCTCACAGAACCAAATTGTGTCTTCCGCCTTTCTCTGAAATTTCCTTTGTGATTTACAATAAAAATAAACATACCATGAATACACATAAAACTGATAAAAACATTATAGACAAAAAGCGATCTGATTTAAATGGAGTGTTTCTAATATATTCACCCACCAAAAAACGCCACTATGTAAGAAAACTTTAATGGCTTAATTTAAATACCTATGATGATGCACTGTTCTCAAATCACCGCTGTGATATGAGTATGGAAGGGTCTGACAACAGCATAAAAAACACAAGCAGGGTGCCATGGCATAATGCACAACCTACCAATGACTTCCAAGTCTTTAAAAAACAACAAGTTCACTCCTGCGAAGATTCTCTTTGATGAATTAATGCTTACTAACAAATATAGCTATGGCAAAGTCTGAATGCTTTTGTCTTTGATTTTGAGGAATAAAACCAGCCCTCTTCAAAGCCTAAGCGAAGACACCCATGGACCAAATCTGTAAATGAAGGTCAGCAGCAAATTATAGGTGAATGATATTGAAATACCCAAGGCAAAACTCTTCCTTTGGTCGCCTTCTACAATCAAGTTGATTGCGCTACTCTATAAACAAATGAGCCCAGCAACCCAGCTCTGCCCCATGATTTATCCCAAACTTTAGCATATAAGTATTTCCATGAAGTCCTAAACTCTCAATTCCCATCCAACTAACAATATTTAAAGGAAATTTCTGAGACATCAACCTCTTTTATCCTGGTATAATTTTTAAGTCACAAAGCACTAACTCCAGTTTACTATAATACGCCTTTAGCTATTTAAGAAATGCTTTTCCTTATGACAAGGCAGAAAAACAAATGTAAGAATTATTTCTTAAGGTCTGGAAGATCTGATTTAGAGTCACAGCAGACTATGCAATACACAATTAAAATGAGTAAATCTCTGATTGGTTAAAATAAGGACACACTGATTGTCCCGAATAGCTGATTAAGTAACAATAATTGTCTTAATCCATTATTTATATTATGTGCTTGTTTCATTCACCAAATTCCTAACACGAAATACTACTGTTTTATAAGATCTGCTTTCAAACAATAAGAATTGCAAGAATTTTGTATGAATCATGACCAAAGCTGTGGAAAAAACACTATGTAAAAATTACTTTAAAAAAGAGTAACTTTGATTCTCTTTGAAAACTTGCACATTGTTTGGTTGTTCATTATCATTTTTTATAGCTATATGATAGACTCTTAAAAAAAAAACATTAAAAGCATAGCAAATGAGTTTAACTATCATAAACAGAATGATAAAAATAGCTTAATGAATCATTTTGCTGGTAATTTTCCTAGACTTGTGTAAAGACCTACTTATTTTTACATTAGGACAAGTTCACTTTCATTCCAAGATAAGAAGCCTGCTTCAAAGTACTCACATTCCTATTTTGTATTAAAATCAGTAGGTATGTCTTCAGTATGAAAATAAAATTTAAATAGGTATGAGTTGATTTGTTATGCAAAAGATATGTTCAAACGCCAGAGTGCAAGTTATTCTTCGAGTTGATGTCACTGAGATACCAAAATAATCATTTAAAATCTATTGATAATACTCTTCTTGCTCAAATTTAGATTTTATATATAAGCTTTTATAGAGATGTAAAAGATATTGTAAGATTTTGTCTTTTATCTGAATTAAAACATTGGAAGAACAACAGTGGTTCTTCCGAAGATACATTTGACTTCTTAAGGTAATGCTAGTTATCTCAACGGGTAAACTACTCAAAACTGACCCATTTTGAAGATGACTACAGTTTGGATTTTTTAAAGCTAAGACAAAGTGCCAAAACTCAAAGAGCCAACATAAGTCTTGTGAATACATAAGGTCACAGTACGGAGAAGTCAAGGAGTCTTTTGGGACTCTGCAAGAAGACACTAGAAGAAACAGACCTACATCTGGAAGTCATAGCTGGTCTTCCTCTCTACTGTTTCACTGTTTGAAGATTAAATTAGAGAGAGCAGAAAGTTGACAATTTCAACAAAGATTCAAGGAAGCCACAAGGATTAACTGGTTCAAAGACCTGAGGAGAAGTCAAAGGAAAGTTACCAGTTCCTTGTTTACCTATTAAAAAGGATATGTAATGGATACATTGTCACTCTTTCTGCTTTTAGAAATATAAATATGTAAGTTACATTTTTTTCTCTCTAAAACTGAAGTTTCCATGTGTGAGGTGTCTTAACGTGCTGAAGAAGAAAAAGAAAGCTTCCTATAGAACCACTTATTACTAACTCAATGCTCAGTTGTTAAAAAGTGGAGCACCTAAATGCATTTAGCTCCCTCAAAACTTGTCTACCTTACATAGGCTTGTGTAAGCGTTGTATCAAAATTTGCAGACTTTTTTCAGGGCTTAGAAGACTTTCCCACAGACAACTAAGCTTTATGTTTGTAGACAATTATCACAATTTACAGTTACAATACACCACTATGTGACAGAGGAAGTAAAGGTGCAGACTGGAGAACACTGAAACTCTCAAAAACAGAAGGAAATATTTTCTTCATTAGCATCAGCTAATTAGATATTCAGAACACTTTCCAGAACCACTGAAAATAAATCTATCAATTTTGGGTCAGATTTCTATTTCATCCCTTCAACTTCACAAAGACTTCAAGGAGTACTACAGCTCCAGCATTTTCATCTTTGAAGGCAAGGGTATATACGTCTTCTGCAGTGCGACTGGCATGAAAGGTACAAAACATGAGAAGCAATTGGGAGTATATTGTCCTAAAGTACAGCAAATTCTCTGAAGTAGTTCTTTTTTCGTCTTTCAATCAACATATATTAGCCTAACATCCTTCCTGTGTTACTGAATCTAGACAACAACAGATGGCTGAATTAAAGAATAAAAAATGGAAGAATCAGTGGTTATTATCAGCTAAAATCTTGTGCTTTGATTACAGTTCTAAAGTTTTATACATCTCAAATTTTATTATCAAAGTATGAGCTTGTTGCTAGAAATCACTTTGATAGGGCACAACAATTAAAAGTAGACATAATCAGCAGAAGATCTAGTCCTGCACAATCACGTGGAAAGAGGTGAAGGGAGAAAAGGTACAGGTTTATCTGCAGGCTTCAAAAGAAAGCAGACTTTTCATTCAGCTCTTTTCACTATCTACTAAAAGACAGCCATGGCTTTAAAATTTAAGGGTCTTATCCTTGAAAGCTTTAGACATAGAGACCTCCTCCCACTAATTTCTGTTAGATTTCTAAGCACCGAGGAAGGTATTAGTTCCAAAACAGCTGACACTCTTCATGAGTAGTATATACCTCTCAGAGTATGTAACTAGCATTTTATAGATAACTGATTGCATGGCAAAACACATACTATGAAACGAAAAGAGTGTGCAACAAAATTGAGATTTATCTTTCTGATGTCCTGATTTTAATCACAGAATCATAGAATGGTTTAGGTTAGAAGGGACCTTGAAGATCACCTAATTCCAACCCCCCTGCCATGGGCAGGGACACCTCCTACTAGGCCAGGTTGCTCAAAGCCCCATCCAGCCTGGCCTTGAACACCTCCAGGGATGGGGCCTCAACAACTTTTCTGGGCAGCCTGTTCCAGCATCTCACCACCCTCAGAGTGAAAAATTTCTTCCTAAAGAAGAAATTCCTTTGAGGAGTAATTGTGCAAAATTAATGCTAGATGAACAAAGTTTCACTCTTTAAAATTATTTTTATTCAACACATGAAGCATCCCTAAAGAAAACAGCAACTCTGACCAGCTGTAAGAAGGCAAACTGCCTTTCCAGCCAAAACTAATTATTTTCAGGGCCGGTTTTCAACATTTACAGTTTTATTTTTAACCTTGTCTGTGAGCAAGTTTAGTACACAGAAATACTGTCCTCATTTTAAACTGAGCAAACATGATGCAGTGAAGCTGCCATTGGCCAGGCAGTTTTATAATCAGTAATCCTGGGGGGTGGCGGGGACAGTTACACTCCAGACATGATAAGCAGCAAATCTGTAACAAGCATTTGGCAAATTTATTTCATGTATTTTTTATGTTCTTAGAACGGCTTACAACAGCTTTGAATATCAATATCAATTTTAGCTACGTCAGCATTTATGCATCTCGTTTCGGCACATATTGAAAACCTAGGCTTTATTTCTCAGTTCTTCTACCTCCCCTCAGAGCTTCGAAGCCTGACGCAGAATTTTTGACCTCAAAGAAGCTGGCTGAACAAAAGTTAGGTCAACAGCCCCTGGAAGTGGTTATTACGTGTTCGCCATATGATGGCCACTGCAAATGGGCTGAGGATGTCACAGCCTGAGGCTGCGTGCTGACTTAATGCAAAGACAGCGATGCCCCGTAACAAACTGGAACCAAAGACAGCGGACTCTTCCCACACAGTATACGTGGTACTTCTGGGTTTTGGGACAGCTTCCGTGCTGCTCTCGGGGTCATACGTGCAGCCTTCACACGAATAAGACTTGAGCCAAGGGCGTGTCGATTCTGAAAAATAAGGTCTAGGAAGACTGACTAAACCTTTTGTGTAATTTAATTCCTTTGGTTGGAAAACACTTGCTCGCCAAGGTAACCTTCATAAATATTTCTAATGCACTGAACTAGCATTTTAAAGGCAAAAAAAAATGACAACGTACATCGATCTAAACCTTATACTTTACTATTTTAAGTTTTCCCCTTCTACTCCCACTGAAGAACAAAGCAGAATGCAATTCTAAGAGCGGGCATATATCTATTTTGGCAGTTAGTAAAACAAACGTTAGAAATCACACTATGTCCTTTTTACTTGCAGCAGTCGTATAAAACAATAAAACTCTCAGTGCAATTACCTTAAATTTATTTTTCTTCTCACAGTTAAACAGAAAATGTTCTCACACAATAATTAGTGCTGAACTCATGATATATTAGGAGTTACTGAGACAGGAAGCAATGCTGATAAAAATAAATACAAAGATCTGTTTAAAAATCTTCACAAAGAAGTACATGAATGATCTTTAAAAGAATTACATCATGTTATAGGAGTGAGTAGTGGAAAAAGCATACTGATAAAATATTACTTCATTTCTTTAACAGAAGACTGTACTGCTGTTTTTAAACCAAAAGGGCCAAAACCGGATATTTGGTTAGAAATACAGTACCAGTTTATCAGTGGTCCAAATAATTAAGCCAAATGGAAGAAAATATATTGCACTCCATATCTCATTCCAAAGCCATTTACAGCAGTAACACATGAGCACTGGTTAGAATTAGGATACTAAACTTTTGGGGGAGTAAGAAGACCTGGAATTATTTCTTTTCCTAACGGACCAGTCATGTAAACATCACGTCATTTCCATCTTCCTCAACTCTGCAGCCCAAATCACTCTGCTTTTCAGCAAGATCAGGAATATTCTTGATAGAAGTATACGAGATACAAGGTACAGGAGTGCAAAAATATATAGAATATATATTACAGCAGCACTTGCCAGCTCTCACTTGATGGTTGAAGTCCCACTACAAACACATTGAAAGAATGTAAGAAAAAGATTCTGCTTGACTGACCATACTACTTGAATATGTGAATAACCTAAAGGGCAAGAAAGCAAATAAAACCAGTTAGAAAGCTGAGCGTTACTGGAGTAAATTACAGTACCAGATTTGAATACAGCTGTGATTGTACATAAGTTTAAAATATTACTGAAATGTGACTGTTCTCTTAATGAAATTGCGATCTGTAAGTCATCCATTGGAAAAGGAAAAACAGATAAGAAATTAATCTAATTCTGTTGGGTGGCAGAATTATGATGTCAGAAGTAAATTAAGCCAAAAAGTTCACTGCTTCATCGCATTAGCTGAAACACTAGACCTGCCTGGAAGTTCTTACAACATTTAAGTATGCTGGCTCTCATGATTATGTAATAACTGTGCAACACAAGCCTCTGACGATGACAGCCATACAGGCTAGGGTAGAAAATAAGTCTGAATGAACAATGAAATGCAATTATTAAACAGAACTCATGCATAAATTCAAACCATATTGATATATTTTCACTTGATATAAACATTTCTTCAGAAGGAGTACTCAGAATATCCAATAGAAGTACAGAAATCACAGCACCAGAGATCCTGAAGAAAGTTATTTAGGAATATTGGCAACAGCAACAAGAAAACCTTGCAAAATCGTATTTATTTCCTCTATTTACACTGCTGTCTTTTCAGAATAATTCTTGCAACTACAAAAAAAAAAAAACACTCTGTACAAAAAGCAGTGATTTAAAGTGCATGCTTCCCACAAATGCTCTTTCTGTCAAGTTATAACAGATGCCTTTCCCATTTCACTCAACCTTACAGCATAAACCGCACCCATAATTTAAATATGCAAGCTAAATGATTCCTTCTAACAGTGTTATTCACCCACATGAAACCCCAAAGTATAACAGATGCAAAGCCTATTTTTTCCTCAACTGTTTTCATCTTTTCTTAGGCTTTTAATTCTAAAAACATCCCCTCAAAACAACATCTACTATGTATATTATAAAAATGTCAAGCATGGAGCTTATAGGCCAGAAAGGCAGGTTAGAACCATAACGACACAATCTAAAAGAATTTTAAGCTTTCATTTTTTAAAAAAGTTTCTACTTCAAGTTGCTGAGATGATTCCTAATATGAAGCAAGTGTAACTGATGTGGTTATGTCTGTTAAGAGTCTGCAGATGGCCCGCAACAATGATTTAAATGTATGAACTTTAGTTGGAATGAACGGTCCTGCTTCAAGGCTTGTTTTCTAACCATCTGCATTCATCTCTGCATATAACTTGCACATGTAATTACAAATTTGTGAACATAAATCAGATAATTGCATGTACAAATAACCAATTACACTCAAAGCAGAATTAGGCCATAGAATAGCACACTCCTCTTTTGAACAGATATATAACCATACATATGTAAGTGAGTATCTTCATTTAAGAAATTTCTAACTCGTCTAGAAAAATAGCACCTGATTTGTTTTCCAGTAGAACATACTGGGCAGCAGCTGCCATTTTGAGATCCATTTAAAAAAAAAAAAGAACAGAAACAGAGCAAGAAAAAACACCTACATAATAAACAAGCCCACCATTGCTCAAGGGGTCACAGAGCTGGTGTTCCTTACCACCTGTATTAAATTAAAGATAGATAAACATTTCAATGCTGATTTAAGCTCAAGTAAGAATAAAAAAAAAAAAAAAGAATTGTACTATTCATGGTAAGTATTTTGTGAAAATACTCTGGTTCTCCTGGCAGTTTGTTAATTAATATGCTATTCTTATTCATAACAGTTGATAATGGCGTTCTATCATATAAGTGTATCCACTGTAATATCTGAATGCATTCATCACTTAATTGGCCACAATTCTTCGCATGAAATGCTGAAACAAGTGAACTGTCACCTTTTTAATGAAGCTGCCTATATCTTAAACCCTTTGCCCTTTAAAAAAATATTTATACTCAAAATGAAAAATTTTATTCTAGCTTCTGCCAGAGACTGTGGTTAATGTTCACTGCCCTTTATTCACCTTATTTTTAATTCTGAAAACCCACACTCATTAACCGTACACTTCCAAAGAATTGCTGGAACCACCTAAATAAAAGCTGAAAAGTGACTTTTATTGTACATTTGAGAGTAACAGTAGCAATATGAAATACTGAAAAGACTCTCAATTAGTCTGTATAGCTGTAACTGCACAGCTATGTAACACAGACTGATGGTATCCATTAAAATCAAGAATTTAAACTTTTAAATAAGGTGTTTTGTATTTGCATATATGTATAAATACAAATCTGTGAATGGATATCCAGGGCCAGGGTGAGATATTTATGTTGGGTAGCACTGTGCAAGTAACACTGGTGAAACAAGTCTACTCTCCGACCGAGGGCACTTCTATCTGATATCAGTAAGCAAGTCCTAAACTAAAAGTTAATGAGTATGCACATCGCTAGTTCCATGTCTGTCGTTCAGACTTCAAATTGTTTGGGACAGAAACCAGCCATTAGTATAGCAATGGGTTTGTGCAACACCCAGCACAACGGTCATCGCTTAAACTCCACGTGGATCAAGAGATACAAGAGGGCTGGTTACCCTTGTAGGTACTCTTTAATTAGTAAATCCTTGTCTGTACTCTAGTTGTACTTTACTTCCAAAACACAACAAAATATGAACTCATAGGGAGAAAATAAACTATGGTATATTCCAGGAAAAATCCCTGATCTGTGTACCCAGTCCCCCAAAATCTCCTGTTTGTGAAATCAAGATCCAAGGTGTGTTGCAGTGTTCCAGCCTCGTAAGTCTAGATGTAGCCTTGCTTGGTCTTTATATTCTACTATGGAATACCATAAAATACATTTGCATTTTATTTTCCTTGTGCAAGGTAAGGAACAGAAACGATCACCCAAATTCAACCTCCCCTTTTCTTTGCAGAGCAACATCTATAACCATATGAATAACGTGGTGCTTAGGAACATGGTTTAGTGGTGGTTTTGGCAGTGTTGGGCTGATGGTTGGAGTTGATGATCTTCGAGGTCCCTTCCAACCTAGACAATTCTACGAGTCTATGATTCTATGATAATTCTATTCTATGAATAGTAGCACAATTTTCCCTGCTGAGCAGTAGTAGTACTATAGTAATTTGGACAATACAGAATAGCAATCCACGACTGTCTAGTCCTAAAAAGATTAAATTAAAAAAAATAGACAATACTATAGGTTCAAGGGAAAATATTAAAGTGATCCAGCCAAAGATACTTTTACTTGTTATCCTTTCAACAACTTAAAAGTCATTCATGTATTGCTATCAAGTTACAGAGGAACAAATCTGGTGATATCATAAAATATAACACCATAACCTCTTAGACGGTGTTTGTAGATATGTTATTTGCAGGTCTGAAATACAGCCAGTGCTCAAAGCTGTCCCATAATTATCTTATGTAAAGTTTGCCCTATCAGAAGTAACAGTCTGCTACTAACGTGTTATCCTAGAGAAACACTGAAAAGTTAATCAGTCATTTCTGTTAAGTAGTAGAAGTAGCATGTTTTTAGATAACAGAGCTGACAAATATATCTACTTCTGGGAAGATTTTATTATTATTTATATTTCTCTGTCATTTTGGTAATTCCATTTGGGTCAACCTTCATACAATACAGTTACATAGGAAGATATCAAAGGATTTTTTTTTTTACAGAAAGACAGAAAACAGTTACTGAGAAGTTTATTTTATTATGTAATTTAATGTGCCTAACCATGGAACTGCTCTGTATTTACTCTGTGACTGGAAAACTTAAACTTGCTTTAGTCCCTTTACTTCCCACCTCCAAAGCACCTTATGAGAGAAAGACATTAGACTTTGAAATTAATTTAAATTACTGCTACACTAGGTCTGAAAAGATCTAAGTGTTTCTCAAAAACATCTCACATTAGCCAAAATAAAGAACCCCCAAAATAAAAGACCAAATTCGTCTTGTAATTTTAATGGTTGTAAATGCATTCTCATTATGAATTCTGGTTGAGACACCTTCAATTCAACTCATCCTTCCTTTTATGAACTTCCTGTCTTCAGCAGCACAGGACATGTCCGACAGAATTTCATGTAAGAGAATTTCTTAGAGTAGCACGACTTCCAAGATGGTCAAAATGGCACCACAGACTCGCAGCACAGTCTCCTGGGGTATACTACAGCTGGCCAGTATACACATCCATATGATGTTTGGCTGCCACGCTCCATGCCTGGAACATCTCCGTATATAACATGTACACAGAACTATCTTTTGGCTCTGTCCATAGAGCTCATAGCACAACAAGCTCAAATCCTGACTGAGCGCTAAGATGATAATGGAATACAAATTAATCATAATAATTACAAATACATTTTCTTTCCACGGCCAGAATCAAGTTAGGCAAGAGTCAAAGCAGGTGTCAATTCACAATTCTATTTTGACTCTTCATATTTTCTACTTTTCTGAAACCCTTAGCTTCAAAAACTGAGTACCTCAGTTTCTGTTCTGTTTTCCTACCAATAAAAATTTACTTTCCTATCACTCTGTCTTGTAAACAGGCAGAAAAAGCTCTGAAAATGTTATGCCACAGGCAAGTTAAGGGCTTAGAAATGAAAAATCATCCAAAATCATCAAATAAACTAATCCAAATGTTTTTTCTCCTGATTTTGTTCTGGCTGATGATCTTTGAATGTTAGATGTTGTAAACACTGGTCAAAGTGTCATGGATCAATCCAAGAGGGACATTTTCACCAATGCTGTTTTCCCCAAGATGCTGTCTGTTCGCTTGAGACTTCATACTAGCTTTTGCAGTTTCAAGACTCACTCCAGTACTAAAGATGATACCAAAGAAACACCTACTTGACCAAAAAATATGCTTTCTATGCTGTGCATCAGTACTTCTGGCAGAACTGGGCCTGTTTCCGTGGTAATAGACCAAGTTTTTCAGAAAAAAAAAAAAAATGCCAGAAGACTATCCCTTTTACAGAACAGGAATCAAATTAGACATTATCCTGCCCACGAATATGCTTGGTTACATGCTTGGCTGAATGTCAGAGTGATGCCTTCAAGACTTTCTTGACTTGGATATCAGATATGATCTGTTTTACTAGAACTGAATAAACTGGCAAAGTATAATATGTTTGTAATGATGCTTTTTCATTACACTGTCTTTTAAAAGAGATAAAAGTTTTACAGTTTTTAAGCAGTACCTTTCAAGTACAGAGGCTCAGATTCACAAAAGGAGTCTGGCAAGCAGAACAGTAAAGCACTGATCTGTTCCGATTTAGCCATTTATTCAACGACTTAAGAAAAAAATAATGACAAGACACGTCTTGGACTCCTGGGTATAGCAGATTTAGTCCTCACAAAAGCTTTCTGTCTCACACAGTAACTCTTTATTCGAGATACATGTGTGTGTATGTGTGTGTGTATATTTATCTACAGACCATATAGTATAGCACACTCTCCACACATGGGCATCTCTAGGCTGATATTCCCAAGGCAATAAGAGGTGTTGTGGTCCCAAAACACCTTACAGCAAAGGAGGAATCAGTCTAGACTTCATCGTCTTTAGTAAGTACCAACTGCCACCTTCTCTCCCACTGGGTTGTGAGACTATGCACCACTCAGGTGAGCTAGAGAAACGCATAGTATGTAAACGGGTCCACTCTAGCTTCTGTGACTCTTTCACCAAGTACTAAATCGTGCACGATGAGTATCTCCAGTCTCCCCATCATGACAGAACCATGATCTACAAGGCTGATCATCAGAATGTCTACATACGCAAACGTACACGGGGGGGGAGGGGGAACGGGGGGGGGGG
>VZSZ01012177.1:525268-560034 GCA_013398815.1 Ibidorhyncha struthersii
CAACTGAAAAAACAGATGTCATTTGCTAATGCACATCAAACCTAGAAGTGTAGTCAAGGGAAAACAAAGGGTAGAAGCATCTACTTAGTACCCATTTGCACCCTATAAAGTTTCCTAACTCTCACATATGCCGAAGAACAACCAAGTATTCTCTTTTTTTTTCCCCCTCCTTTCCACAACGTTATTGTTAAGACTCAAATGTCAGTTCGGTCAATAGCAATTGTACAGTGAGATGACTCGAATGACCACAGACCTCTCTTGTAAACCTCTTTGGGTAGAAAGACACTAAGAGCACATGCCTTGCACCACCGTCCTGGAAGATTAATGACACATACTAAGTCAACAATATTATCTGCATGTTCCCCAAAGATCTTAAATTAAAGTACACATTCATCCTGGCCCAGCTTAGCATATGTGAATTTTGCTTTTCTTAATGAGCTCCCGTTTAATAATAATAGAGGCAGGCAACTTTGGAAAATAACAAATATACACTCACCCCTGTAAGCTAGTTTCCATAACTAACGTTATCTTGAATGCCATTATCACTTTGACTTGTGTAACAGTCAGATCTACAAATAGCTTCACTTATCTAAAAAGTGGCTTATAAGAATTATACATAAAGGCTTTTATAAATAAAAACATATTGTTGAAGATTATGCTGTGTCACAACCTTCAGAGTTCAGTCAAATTTCATGCAACTCTTTCCATTAAGAGAATGTTTGTGCAACCTTTTGCTTTACAGAATTTCTTCACATTGGTATAGATAGCAAACTTTATTCTACACTAGACCTTTTACATGATTTACCCCTTTGAATGAAGTACTCAATTTCCATAGAATTAGCTTTCTTCAACAGTTCACATGTAAAACATACCAATGCTGTGAAAAGTCCTTTACCCTTTCTCTCTTTTTTCTTATATATGTAATGAACACGTTTATCTTAAGACTTAAACCCCTTTCATAATGGTACCTCACAAGTGGTTTACAACCTTGCCATAAATGTTAAACACATATGATGACATTTAAGATCACACTTTTTCATGAAAATGTTTCTTTATTTTACAACCACAATAAAAAGAAAACGCTTCAATGGGCAGGTTATATTTTAAAGAAAAAGCAAACATACTCATTTCAACAGGCTTACTGTGGGCTAATTAAAGTGAAAAATATGTAAACAAAAGTCAGTATTCTAACAGCCGGTATAAAGTTTTAATATTTCTATTGACCTAGTAACAAATTTAAATGCTAACAGTTCGGGAGATCAAATTAAATGAATACAAACGTTTTGTTTAATGACATCAGCAGTCAATGCAGAACATCTGTGTTTTACTTTAAAAGTGATCAGAAAATATTCTTTCGTTTACATTACAGATAATCAGGAGGTTTATACTTCTGTGTTCAATTTAAGAGGAAAAAGAGATCCTACTACCTTCAGGGCCCAAGGAAGCAATATGTTACAAATGCAGGATTTCTCCTTTTTTTTCTGTTTTGTAACCATGGTAAAACAATAGAAATGAACTTTCCCTGAACCTTTCTCCTTTAATGGCCTGGGTCCATGTTGACCCAGCAATGCAAGCTGGAACCTGATACTATCAAACTGACTGCTGCTAAAGCAATCAGATTCAGCAGAAACTATACACAGTGCATTATAATACTAATTTCAGCATCCCACAAAGCCAGTGCAAAGGCAAGCTATTAAAGTATTATATTCTATTGTTTAAAAGTGAGATTAATTCAATAGCTTAAATGCACCCAAAACCATTGAACTAAATGGCAGACTGTACAACTATATTGTTATTCTTTTATAATTATAATATTGTACCAAAGTGAAATCACAGATAAGGTTCTCCCTTCCCCTCTCCCTTCAAAAAAAAGCACTACTGGATGAATTATTAGTAAACAGATGATTTGAGCCATTACAGGTTCATATGATCCTGCATTTGAATGAGGCACGTAATTAAATTATCAGGACTTTGTTCTAAATGCTTGAAAGAAGGAGAGCATGATAACCACATTTTTTAAAGGTAGAATAACAGTAGAAACTTTTTTTTTTCTTATAGAGGACTACAGGCAGCTAATGTATGAAGGCATAATTGATTAATTCCACTAATTAAGATATTTGTTATTCCTGCAATCATAGCTTGATAAATAATGTATTAGATGTGGCACTATTTCCCATCAGTTCTGAAAAGACTGTGATGATGTTTCAAATTTATATTGTTATTTTTTGGAAGCTGAATAGCTCACTTGTAGGCTTAAGTGTCCAGGCAAAAAGCAAGTAAAATATATTTTGAAGTTATGAAGAAGTCAGTCTTTAAATAGTAAACATTTCATTACAACATATTGTAGTCATTTCACAAACTTTTTCATTTACAGGCTTTGATCTTTTAAAAAAAAGTTTTAAGGAGGAATATTAGTTTAGACTAGCCCAAATTTTCCAGGAGTAAGTAGTCCATCAAAGTTAGTCATTTATGATGTTTGGAGAGCGAGAGACACCCTCCAAGACCTATTCATTCCGTTCTCTTTTAAGTCATCTATGTTAAGATGACATAAATCACTATTGAGATATGTTCCTGGCTACAGTGGTTATATACAGAGACTGTAGTCGCCCAACTATTAGGCAGCTACAGTTCTCACCATAAAACAGCTACTACAGAAAGTGCAGCAATCACTAACTTGTACACAGTAGTCTAAAGTATAGACTCCTTACCCAGAATGCAAAATACACAGACAGAAAGACTTTCTCAATCCAAGCAGAGCAATACAACTCAGCTTTCTTAAAAAAGAAAACTAATCATCATCCTGTAGGCAGGTCAGGATAGTAATATTGAGACTGAAGAAGAGACTGAGGGATCTACTAAACTACAAAGAGAGAAAAAAAAAAGTAACATTAGTAAGACTATTCATCTGGGAGGAGGATTTGTGACTGTGCTCTGCAGATTTTGCTTAGTTTACATTAAAACGCTATTTAAGCATAGATTAGCACTCAACTTTTTCGCATTATAGATGAATGCCCTTATCATCATGACACAGACTTACACTCATTTTTTTGTCCTGTCCAAGAAATCTTTCATTCTCCTCCATGTACTGAATAGCTTCAAGGGGGATGGAGAGTGTCCTACCTCAGAATAAATATGGCCTATTCGTGGTATTAGTCTTCCTGCTGACCAACTTGTTGCATTTTCTCAGCCTTACTGCTACCCAGTGGGTCCCCCACATCCCACTTTGCAATGGGAAGCAGAGGCTCTCCACCTCTACCTCTTCACCAAAAGGGTTGTCAAGCATTGCAACAGGCTGCCCAGGGAAGTGGCTGAGTCACCAGCCCTGGAGGTATTTAAAAGACACATAGATGTGGCGTTTAGGACTTGGTTTAGTGGTGGACTTCGCAGTGTTACATTTATAGTTGGACTCGGTGATCTTAAGGGTCTTTTCCAACCTAAACGATGCTACAATTCTACGATTCTCATATTTCTTCTCTTTCTGTAACCATGATTTTAAAGAAGGTGGTGACCACTTCACTTAGGCTGCAGACACTCAGTACACATGCTCTGGTCATGTACCACATCCTTCACAATAATTATGTGCAAGAACTTAATTTTCTTCAGGTTACAGTCACGTTCAGTGTGTGACCACTCTGAGCAGAAGAAAAATGCAAACTCTAGCCCCAAAGGGGCTTATATTTGTTTAAACTTGTTCAAGAATGAGAACTTGTTAAAGCTTATGCTAGCTTGCAGCAGCAGCAGCAATCACATCACTGAAAACACTAGTCAAATTAGCCTTAAATTGTTGGGCTTCTCTACTCTGCAAGTGCATATGAATTTTTGTCTAATAATGTCACAATATACAGGGGCAATCCTGTATTGCACAAGCTACCACATAAACTACCAAATTTGGTAGTTTATTACTGCAATGTAAATGTTGAACATTAGCATCTTGAGCATACACGCATACCAGCAATATCTTCTTTTAGTGTCCTGGTTGTCTGGACATGTCAGACAGTAGTCCTTCAGAGCAGCTTCTGGTCTAGCATGTTTGGAAAACACCTAACACACAATGACGCTAACATAAATATGAATTACTATGTTATGAAAAACACAGATTTTAAATAGGAAACAAAGATGCTTTATGGGGGAGGAAGGAGTGAGAAGAGACGTTCTGTGAAATGCAGCCAGTGACTACAAGGTTGGAAGATACCTGTTTCATTGCAGTTTCCCAGACTTCATCTACAATAATTCTCGTCCTCCAAGCGCGGTTTAGTACTTTTTTCTCCAGCTGCCCATTTTTTCCCCTTTTTTCAGAAATTCTAAATTGGCTTGACAATTCATTTCTACTTCCAACTAGCCAAGCTGAACTTATCCCATCGATCCGCCTCTTCTGAATTTATCACTTCTACGGAAAACTGTAATGTGTGGCAGGTGAGCCAGTTCCACGAGGTGGAGTCAGTGAGCAGAGAGAGGAGGAAAATCGAAATGCTTCCCTTGGAAGCACAAGCTCAGGACCATGAAAGAGCCTCTGTGTTGTGCATGGAGCAAAGGTTGCACAGGAATTTATTAGAATCTCCACTGTCTGGATTTGGCATGAAAGAGGACTTTCTTGATACCCTTCCAGCATCATTACTGTGCCACTGTTGGTGACAATGGTCATGAGCCCTTTTCTTTATAATCAAAGGAAAGACTCCCTTTGATTTTCGTGGGAATTGTATCATACCCATGATAGTTCACAGAAGATGTGGTCAACCGATCTCTGCAAAAAGTGTTTCTAACTTGCGAGACCTTGGTCAATGTCTCTACCGCTTAGAAGAAATTGGAGAGAATAGAACTGAGCAACATATTTTCTCTTCCCATGCTAGAAAAAAAAAGGTGCAAACTTCATGGATCTGAAAAAAAAAGGCCTTCATGAAAACGGAAGAGGGAGAGAGAATAGCAGAGTGAAAAACAACTCTCCAAGTACAATAAAAAAGACCAATCCTCATGCAGAGGAAAAGATGAAGATCCAGAAGAGAAACAGAAGATTTTTTGGCAATGATACTCCTCAGTCCTGCAAAATGACAGAAGTTGTAAAGTATCAACAACTACATATTGAACCTCTTAAAGGTGGATTATTCTGCATGTACAGGATGCTACAAAGTCTCATCCACTTTCAAAAGGTGACGGGGCTACTCACTATGTTGCTTTTTCCCAAGCATAGATCAAAACCTCCTGATGGACTTCGAGAAAGACAGATATCCCTATGTATCTTTGCTTCTCAAAATATTAGTGAATCGGTAGAGATGCATATGTGAAATACTCGTTTTATTGTAATATTGTTTGCAACTAAACAGAATTACATCCCAAAATACATACTTGCACACTGGGAAGATTTGATAACTAACTAAATAAACAAATAAAAATAAAATTAAAAAAAAAAAACACTGGGAAAAACAAATTATTCCTGCAACACGTTATGTACAGATTTTACTATTCATTTTATTACACTTGGTGTTTATATTCAGAAGTAACTATCTGGATATTAAAATAATTTTAATTAGTTTCAGTAATTCAAACTAAATATTATATAATAGTCTGCAAACTACAAATACCCTCTACCAGATTACATATAGGTCAAAACCAACAAAGTTTTTATGCATCTTAGTATATTGTGAAGAACAGGAGATACGAAAATATGAAAAATAGGGATAATATATGGAAACAATTTTTACTGCAGATATTTCACAGAAACAAACCACTTATTATCCCGGTTTAACCAAACTACCATATAAAATAAGATATTGTTTAAATTTAACATTTGTGAGCATGAAGATATAACTGATAAATACTAATAGCAGAAAATAATAATTGAACCAAACAGAATTTTGACTCACTGAAAACTTTTTTCTGCATAACTATATTGTCAATCAAACAACCTAAAATATTAAGTCGTCATTGCCCTTTTAAATCCTTTCAACTAGAATTCCCTAATTGTTCCCTCGCTTTATCTCACTGTACCAGTAAGTAAATAAATTAACAAAATAGCTTTTATCGCACAGAATAACCTTTTAACTGAAGGATTATCTCTGGTTTATTTTTCATTTCTTTCTCTGCAGATAGCAGTTCATGCCTCATTGATTAGTTTGCTGAGGTGGTGACCAGAAATGAAAACAAGGTCTCTCAGATATTGCCAAGACCTGTAAATATCAAAAAAAAATGCACCAAAGCTAATACATGTTATGCTTCCAGAATTCAGTTTCTAAGACACTGAGAGTCAATGGTCAGGAGAGGTTCATTTATTTCAATCAGCCTGTGCCAGGATGCAATTCCACTAAACAATTCTAAAATGTCAGCTGTGTGGTTTGGTTTTGGTTTGCTTCTCATTTATACTTTTACAGGATTTTCCTTTTTCTTTCTTTTTTTTTTCTTTTTTCTGATTAAGTTTCACTTTTAAAATGTGCCAGCACTAATGATAAGATGTGTTACAGAGGTGTGGATCAGTACTGTTTCAAACCAGGATTTTATATGTCTTTCTACAAGAAATTATTTCAAAAAGCTGAATTCCATTTTGAAAATTCAAAAGTATTGTCTCCAGTAAAGAGTTAATTTGGGTTTGTTTAGGTTTTCTTTCTGTTTTGTCTTTTAAACTTTCATTTTTAGAAGAAAACTTTAGTTTTCATGGAAGCATCCAGACAAACAGCTATGTATATCAAAGCCCTCTATACCTGTATTTGTTAAGTCTCATTTCTTAATTAAAGGGACTATGATTTGAAGTGCAACAGAAATTCAGCTGTTCTGTTTACTTAGATTCAGCCTCTTTATTAAGTCTACGTGTATCACCAACTGGGAGGATATTTTCTATGATGTGAAAAACTGAATTTATCAACATAGTTCCCCTTGGATTTAAAAATAAAAAATAAAAAATTACAGTATTATGTTACTACTGCTTTTGGGCTCAGAACATGAATACTAAACCAACACACTAATACTAAGCATGTATTAGAAGGATCAAGATCTCAGAAAAGAAATAATGTGAATTATGCATATGCTGATAAGTTTCAAAGATTGTTGAACAACCTATATAAAGTCACATAGTTCTGCCATTTGATGCAAGTGAAATTTTACTACTCGCCTCTGGAAAAGAAGAGATAAGAGTCATGTGAGGTGGATCATACAGTCAAAATTTCACTGACATGCTGACGTACTGTCTTGGACAGAGATGGTATATGTTTGAAGACGCAACTCCACGCCCCTCTCTTTTTCAGTTGCCATAAAAATATGAAAAATTAACCACAATTAATATTAGCATGCTCTGAAAGTTTTAACTTAACCCCACAAAAATGAAGATAATGCAATGTTAATTTTTTCAGACCTCTGTTACCTCTACCTTGCTGTATTCATAAACAGATTAAAAGATAATAATTTGCATACAAGCTGTACATGGACTTCTCCAGCATATGAACAACTGATTTCAGACAAGTGCTATACGCAGAACAACATTTCAGGTAAGAGAATCTGTCACTATGGCAAGTAACATAATTCATTCATTTTCAATATTAGCACAACATGACAAATCAAGAATAGCAGGAAAGCGATTTTTTAATGTCCTTGAAGTAGGCATCAAGCATTTGTTTTGTTTTAGCATTAATTAAGCTAAATCTGATAACGTGTTTTAATTACACAACACAGACTACTGCTCATATGAAGTATCCTCCTGGTAAAAATGAAGGCCCTCATTCAAGAAATTGCTTAATCATGTGCATAAATTCCTTTAAAATTAGGACAGAAAATCTCTTTCATTAAAAATAAAATGTCCAGGTTCTACCAGTGATTTAAGAGGCCACTTCCACTGTACAGTTGAAAGGGTGAATCTCAGACCAAGAGTATGTTCCATAAAACCACCCTCCTCTTACTTTTATTTAAAATAAAAACTCAGTAAATGAAAGAATTGGATTACCACATCTCAAGCAATTTAACAGGTTCTGATAAGCTGACAATAAACACAACATTCACATGTGCCTTCATCCACGCATACATAACATCGAACGTTTACAATTTTAAGACGATGATCTAAAGTTCACAATGGTTCATAATGGCAAATGTATTTTTTCCTCGCAAATGTTCTTTTTTAAAAATAAATAAATATTGAAAAACTATCAAAAGTCATTAAGAAGTAGCACAGATTATCACTAATTTTGAGATTCTATTATTCCCTTTTCCAATTTAGTAGTAACTGAGCAGTTACATTTCTAGCCTCAAAACAAAAAAAAATATTTATTTAGTTAAAAGACTATTTAGTAAATCAAAAATAATGAACACCCAAAAGACTCTACTGAAAGCATACAGGACCGGATTTCCTATATATTTTTATTAAGTAAGCATAAATTAATGTTGTCTGACTACAAACATTTTGAAATAATATCTAACATATGATAAAATACTATGGGTGTCTACCCACTCCCTTTGTGCTTTCATCTATTACATTTTCCTATTAATTAGAACATTTTTAGATATTTTTATTGACCCTATTTCTATGTGAAATTAAATCACTGCATGTCAAATTATTAAAGTTCTTGATGTTTATTCCATGACTCCAACAACATGCTGATGTAAGACGCTATTGCATAATCAAGACAACAGTCTCTAGATTCTATAGGATTTCAGATAATTATAGATTTAAATTTATTTTCTTCTTTAAAATACCAGAATGCTGAATTAATAATAGAGTCAGAACATGTTCACTGAAAACACGTAAGTGGAGAAACACTTTTATTTCTATCTTATTAAATGAAGTAATAATTTGGATGGCATCCATCTGCTCAAAACTTAATATCAGAGAGATGTTAACATGGATATGCACATAAAAGCTCCGGGAACTGATAAAACAGGAAATAAATTTCTTAACTATTTTTAATTTTTAGCCAACGCTTTCATCTGCCTCTCAATCCATCAAAATCTAAATAGAGTTATATTTTAAAGAAATAGAAAAAGTATTAATTCTGAATCCTTAGAATACCGCATTGTTTAAGTTTTCCATGTTAAGAACTAGATAGTGTCTCTATTTTAATGAATTATGAGCCCTTTGCCTGTTAAGTTGTCCTTGATCTAAAGATTATGCTCCCGCTAAAGGTACATTATACAAATGTCTATATTCAGTCATCTTTTGTCAATGCTTTACTATCCATTTAAAAGATCAAGATCAACATAAAGGTAATAAAATGATACATAATAGCAGACAGTTATGTTCTCTGTACTTTACTTATCAGTTCTAACTAAGATGTCTTTATCAAAAGGTTCATTTTCATGCAGTAGTGAGTTTATATCAATCAGTTATCCCTTACACCTGTCAGAACGTTCCTACACCCAGATAAATGTGACTGTTATCAGATACTGGTAGAAGGATAATGTAAAACTGCTTTATGAAAACTATTCTTTATTACTGCTCCACAGATGTTTCCTGTTATAAATATCCTACATTGTAACAAACAATACTAATGGCATTATGTGAATAAAGAACCAAAGAAGAAAAGTCACCTCAAGATACAGCCGTTCAATGCCAGAAGCAAATTTATCATTACCCTGTCAGCATTTCTCAGTATATATAGAAAGCACCACATATGCAAAGCACCAAATGCATTCTTCATACATTTTTCAAAACAATAAAGAAAATTCATGAAAAAAAAATGTTCAGTTATCATGGCCAAATCGATTAAGTGGACCTGAGTGAGCTATATTATACCAATAATTCTAAAGCAAAGCTCCCCATTAACCAAAGGTGTCTCTATTTAAAAACTGAGGGCACAATATCTTCATATGCATTTGCATAAGACAGCTTTTTTTAATGTTTCAATTCAATCATAATAAATCTGCACCTAACCTAAAGGATATTTAATAGATATTTTCTTCTGCTTACGTGAAAATTTAAGAAATTCATATGGATGGAGGTAAACTGAAGCAGCCATGATACAAAAATACAAGCTGAGTATCAGAAGAGAATACAAAAAACTAACACATCTTTAGTCCATTGAAGCCTCAGTACCACAGAATTACTAGCGCAAATTTGTATGTTTTGCTGTACTCATTCTGGTAACAAATGTGTTTTTCCAAAACTCTGAAATGAAGCTCACTCTTCACAGAGTACCAGTTTGTATTCAAAATTTTATACAAAACTTGGTTGACCACACTCTGTCCTGTGAATAAAAAATTAAGGAAATGAGTCTTTCTACTGCTTCATATTTTCATCGCTGGTTGCGAGGCAATGACTGTAAAAGAACAGTGCATAAATCTCATATCAAATTCTTAATGAGTTAATTAACACGGCAGTAGGTTCAAGGAAGCTTTTGACCCAATATTAGGGCAAGAGAAATTTAGAAAATAGTTAAGTAAACATGAATTAGAAACAGATGAGGTAAGCAGTACTACATTTTAATTTGGTATTCAAGTGCTCTGGATACAGATGTTTTAAAATCTCCTTTGCTCAATTATTGTTTTGTCTGCTTTGAAGCAACAGTTACAAGAAGACTGAAATATTTTTTCATGTCCCTGCAACTTCATTTGTAGGTATCTGTGAACGGATCTTCTAAGGTTATGTTTCATAATGTTTTCTAAGTGAATCATAGCAGGTATCCCTACATTGCCTACAGCAGCAGCAGTGTGGTGAGAAAAATTTTCTGTGTTTTGCCAATGGCACTTGCGTAGCAGCTTCCAGCCTCTGTACATCAGTCTGCTCTACAATACAGTTATAAATCTTCCATTTAAAGCCAATCCCAAAACAAAATTGTTATATTGTACCAACCAGACATATCCAAAATGGGTAACACAACCCACCATGACATTGCAAGACAACAGTTATTTTAGCAGTGTCAGTAGTGTATTCTGATTTTTAATAATCTTTACTTTCAATTTAAATGGCCATTGAACAATCAGGTGAACCATGATGTCAGGAAATTGAAAATATACCAAAAACGATAGCAAAGGGGCTGTAACTGCTCTAACTTTTGATCTTTGCATTCCCTCTGCTTTCTTTGTAAGAGGTCAAGAACTTTTTTCTCCTCAGATATGTACTAATATCTCCGGGATCTGCCAACTATTCCCATGACTCATACCTTTCAGAGCTGTTGCCAAGCCTACCTGGCGCCAACCAAGTCCTGTATGATGTAGGCAAGTCAAGAGCCGTTAAAAACACCAAATTGCATGTATAATTACTAGGTTTTGATTACTCAACAAATGCTTCAAATCTTCTGACCTAACACTTCTGTGTATGTGTCATTTGTCAGTGTTACTGAAAACAAAGCTACGCATCAGACCTCCACAAACCTTTCCATTCTACGCAGCAACCGACCACGCTGAAAGTGCTGCTCTCCCTTTTAGCCAGCACCTGAAATTGTTACCAATGCGGGAGGCTGAAGAGCAGAATTTCTGGAGCATTTTCACAAGACCGAGAGCTTTGCTTTTGTTATTTGCATCCAATTCTGCAGTATGAATTTTATTTATTCATGCTTAACGCAACTACAGCTTAACTATATTGTTTTAAGCAGAAAAAACAATCAGGATCACTAGCTGATTTTTTTGATATGTGTTTGCACTCTACTTGTTTTGATTACATTTTGCACCAACTCGTGGAATATACTACATACCAATAAGGTCTAGTAATTCTGCTTTTACTGATGTGAGTCTTCGCATTGACTAAATAGCTGGAAGGCTGTAACTACAGCACGAGATACGATGTGTCTGTAATCAGTGAGCTTCTTAGTTACTGAAGCTTTGCACAAAGGCCAGCTTTTCCCTCATCTTCATTACAGACACAGCTTCTGGAGTTTGGAGAGGAAGGAAGGAAGAAGAGAGGACTCGTGAAAAGTAATGTAACTTGGTATGTATGCATTTGGGATGTGGTGACTACATACCTAACGGTAATTAGGTTTATTCAGGTTCTTTCAGTGTCTCCAACACTGCTTGGGACTGATACTTGGTTTTGACAATACTAGTAATATAATGGTAGGCTTTACAATACAAACACCAGTTGAAAATACTAACCTGGCATGAAATAACAAATTAAAATAATACTGACTAGACACTGGCACAGGGAGAATATTCAAGCAGCACAGCACAGCTAGCCAGGAGAAGGAAAGCCCCAGTTCTAATATCAGTGTATCTTTTCCAAAGCCAAAGGAAACAAGTCAACCAACATTTTTTCACAAAAGATGTATCCAAACACAGTTATCCACTGAAATGTGTACTGACAGCATAATGCAAGTACGACTTAAGTCACCTGCTTCATTTTTTCCTAAACTGAAATTCATATGAATATAAAGACACGGGACACTATGACCTATCTATGAAAACACATAATCACTGCAAAGACTTGTCCAAGATTGTTACAATACCTCAAAATTGTTAGAATATCTTCACACTACTTTTAATTTCAGGGTTCTTCTATGATTTCCATTAACAGCCTCCTTTAATCGATCATCACTGCTAACAATTGTTCAGATAGATTTCAGTTAGATGCTTAAAATGCAACTGCCATATTAATCCACCTTATCATGGTTTTGTAAATATTATAAAAGCATCTTCCATGTCAGTTATGATCAGATTATTAGGTGGCTTATGACACTTTACCACAGACAGTATCACCTACAATAACTTTTCAAAATCCTTTACGTGCAATGCATATGTTGTAGGCTGTCAATATTCTTGTTGTATGCAAGAACGTGTTCCGTGTTTGCAATCCCATTAAGGCAAAATCAAATGCTAAATCAAATAACTCAGTAGCACTTAACTCTTTAGAGGTGAACATACTGAGGCCTAGAGCAAAAGTAATCAGTCAGATAATGTACGCAAATCAAGACACATATTCCAAACTCTACGAGGACAGGCTGAGAGAGTTGGGGTTGTTCAGCCTGGAGAAGAGAAGGCTCCGGGGAGACCTTATCGCAGCCTTTCAGTACTTAAAGGAGACTTATAAGAAAGATGGGGACAAACTATTTAGCAGGGCCTGTTGCAATAGGACAAGGGGTTTTAAACTAGAAGGGGGAAGATTTAGACTAGATACAAGGAAGAAATTTTTTACAATGAGGGTGGTGAAACACTGGCACAGGTTGCCCAGAGAGGTGGTGGATGCCCCATCCCTGGAAACATTCAAGGTCAGGTTGGACGGGGCTCTGAGCAACCTGGTCTAGTTGAAGATGTCCCTGCTTATTGCAGGGGGGTTGGAACTAGATGGCCTTTAAAGGTCCCTTCCAACCCAAACTATTCTATGATTCTGTGAAACTTTTGGAATAATACGTTCCAGTGAGTATCATTGCTTATTGTTCCCCAGCTAAAAGCTGAGCTCATTAAGAAATTGCAAAGTTCAATAAAACTAAATCCAATTTTCACTTGCTGTAACATTATTTGTTACACACAAAGCTGAAACAAGATGGACTCACAAGGTGGCTAACGGAGTACGGACTTTTTAACTCCAACCATTACAAAATACTGCATTACATTTAAAACTTACCAAAAATAACTTTTTTATCATTAAAATAGAGAAGCAGAATCAAAAGTTAATCTGAACAGAAAGTAGCTGTAAATACTGTGGTTACAGTGAAAGAAAAATACAGGAGGTACAAGGCAGATCTAGTCATCTAGTCCTAACTCAAAATCACTGAAGATTTTAGCTTGAAAGGGACCTCTGGAGATGATCTAGTCCAATCCCTGTTCAGGGAAAAATCAATAAGAACAGGTTACTCAGGGCCTTGTCTAGGTGAGCTTTCAATATCTCCAGGGTTAGAGAAGCCACAACTGCTCTGGGCATTCTGTTCCAGTGTTGAATGACTCTTATGGTGATTCTATTTTTCCTTCTATCTAGACAGAATTTTCCTTGTGGCAAATTGAGACTTTGGCCCCTTGTCTTTTTTGCAGCAGTCCCCTGAGAAAAGTCAGGGTCTGTCTGCTCTATATCCCCCCTTTAGGTAGCTGAAGACCTCAACAAATCATCCCTTTGCTTTCTGGTCTTAACACTGAACAGCCCCAGCTCCCACAGTCTGTCCGCACAGGTCATGTGCTCCAGCCACCTCGGTGGCCTCCACTGCACTCACTCCACTACATGCACATCTCTCTCCTACTGGGGAGCCCAAACCTGGGCTTCAGATGCAGTCTCACCAGTGCTGAAGAAGACAGGAGGACAATTAGTTTTCTCAACATGCTGGCTACACGCTTGCTGTCCCAGTATTAGGTGGCCGTCTTCACTACAAGAGCGCGCTCATGTTGGCCGCTGACTGACTTCAGCTAGTTCTCAGGCATCCTCCCTGTGAAATCAGTAAAACTCTCAGCTAACAAAGGTGGAGGTCTAATCCCTGCCTGAAAACAAAAAATTATGTTTCTTTTGACTGGGAAGAGGATGGATTTTGAAAGAAAATACATCAGAAGGAGCGGGCTGAAAGTTCTCTTTATAGTGTAAATTCAGTCAGGTGGCAAATAAGACCAGACGTGTGATCTAGAGGCTGAGTGATTCAAGTCGTGTGGACATCTTCCGGCTCCCTCCACAGCCAAGGACAGGCGCAGCAGAATGACTCTGCGCCTGTGAGACTGGAAAAATTGGTGGTTCCTCACTCCATGCAAACAAGGGTGGTGATTCTTCTTCCCCAGATCCAGTCGGCTAAAAGCTAACCTGAGTCATAGACAAATGATGTGACTATACCGGTAAATAAACCAGACCATTTTATTTCTCTGGTCAGGACACCAAGCGGCACAACACAGCTAAAATCACCTTCTTCCCAAAACCACACCAGGCTAAGAATTTGATGCTTGCATGAAGCCCTACCCCAGTGAGTTTAGCAGTATATATGCAGCCATTTAAACTCCATTTGTGGAATGAATCTAGTCATGCGGAATTGGCACTGTGCTGAGGATGTCAATTCAAATTCATAAATGCTGAAAGCCAAATCGAGATCTGTAAAAACGTCCTTTTCAAGGAGATCTTATAATTACCTCTCACAATTACAGCAGATATCTTGGGCTTGATTCCTCTCACAACATGAAATTCACGCTTTGCAGAGAATCCATACATATTTCCACTTAAACAATTTATTTGTTATAATCTTTGTGCAGGTCTTCTTGAAAAAAACTATGCATTGTAGGCAGTGAATCTGACGTAAATTGTAGCATATAGCTGAGCTGCGAATTATAGTTTGTTAAATATGATTACAGAGACATTTTATCTTGTGGAACTCTATTTGGATCTCATAATTGTGACTGCAAAGACTATCCCTTTTCTTTCACCTTCATCCTTTTTCCTTTTAAGATCAAAATGAGTGTTCATACTTAGCACAGAAAGAGCAAGTAAATAAAATCAGTATACAAGGAATAAAATATATGTGCCATATAAGCACGTATTTTACCTACAGGCTTCAAAGTTCTTACATGCATTTTTACAATTTCCTTAGGAAGACAGATAGACAGATGATACGAAACTATATATATGTATGTATGTAGATATATAGATATAAATCTTCATATGGGAAGAAATTAGAGCTTTCAGTGGTTGAGCTACCTTATTTACTTCTCTAGGGAGATTACTGGTCTTTCTATTTTATATGTAACCACTAATAAATGTGGTAACACTTAGATCTAAGTCTATGTTAACTAACTCAATATAAAAGTTGGGACTTTTTTTTTTTCCCATTTCTCTCTAACCATCACTTGTATTTCACAAATGGAAGTCACTAGCCAGAATGGAGTCTCTAGGCAAATAACAGTAAGCAATCACTCAAAGCTCATTTGTAAAGCTCAGCCTAACTGACATTATAAAAGTCTATATTGTAAACACAAAGCCACGTCTGAAATAGCTCATACAGGCTGTGTAACACTGACATTGCGGAATTAAACATACTTCCTATAAAGACCCATGCTCATAGAAAATGGATGGTCCCCCTCTTTTGCTAGTTCATTAACTAATAAACTATTACCACACATGGGGTCATTATTGGAGCTCCTTATTTAAGTTCTTCACGGAGCTGAAGGGACTCATACACCCTTTTGTTGACACAGTCACCATTTGAAGTTTGTGAAAAGAAAATGTCAGCATTCAGATAAAATAATTGAAAAAAGATGTCTTCTGACACCTGTCTTTAAAACATAAAAGTGCTGCAAATTACTTACAGTTCTGAAAAGGACACATATCTAGGTTCCAGTTTAACAGGAGAATGAGAGAATAGAAATTAAAATCACTTTTACCTCTCTCTCTTCCCTTTCTTTTTTTTCAACTGTCCAAAAATATATGTCATCCACACTCCAATTTGGTATCAAATATCCATTCAAACTTCCTACTTAAGCATTTGCCAGACCTGTTAAATGTGTCTTGACAATTACAGACAGCAATCATCTATATTTGAATGGTGGTCAAGAAATATATTCTTTTCCAAATATGCTGTTCTTCATGCCAGTCCCACTTTCTCTTCTCCTTTCCCCATCAAAAAAATTGAGACTTCCTCTGCTTCTTAGCATTTTGAGAGTGCACGCTCAATTACAAATGCTCCATGCTTTCTCCTTATATTCCATGCCTGTCTCTAGGGATACACAAGTGCTGCAACACATATCACGGCAACTAAAGAACATCCATACTGTGTGAAACCAAAGACCTGCCTACCCAGGTATCCTGTCCCTGATGGTGAGCAGCTGCCTAAGGAAGACTTACAGAAAAAGAAAACTATATAGTGATACAATATCAGGATATGTTCCCAGTCTCCACTAATTTGCATCCCAGAGATTTTCCTGAACCTTGTGCAGTGGTGTTTTACCATCTTTGATGGATTTTTCTTACCTAAACTTTAATTATAATTTGTTGAACTTCTATCAATTTTTGGCACTTACAATGTCCTGTGGCAGTGTATCTGGCAACTTAAGTATGAATTGTGTGAAGCAGTGAATCTTTTTTTTTTGTTAAATCTACCATCTGTTAGTTTAATTTGATGACCTCTAGCTCTCTTATTAGAAGAATGCTCCCTTCTGACCTTACTCCACTCCCAGTTTTACAGACCTCTACGTTACCCTTCTTCCTTCTCTTTCTCTGCTCCTCAGATCCAGTCATCTTTTTTCTAGTCAGAAAAGTTGTAATGTTTAATTTTTAATGCGCTATTATTTCCCTTTGCTACCATATTGTTTATAAAGATACTGAAAAACATAGGTCTTTTCACAGACTGCCATGAGACCTCAGTAGTGATCTTTCTCAACCAGCAAACAAAACAAACAAAAGATTAGTTTCCTACATTTTAACCAGATATTTTCCAAACGACACATGGCAGCATAATTCCCTGCAGAGGAAGCTTGCTAAAAGCTTTTTGAGAATCCAAGTAAGTTTTTTATCAACTGGATAGCCTTTTCTTGTGTATTCGTTAATCCTTTTAGAATTTCCATCTACAGAAACAGTGTTGACTCTTCCCCAGTATATCACGTCTATCCAACGCCCATTAGCATTATTGTTTCTACTTATTTGTGAAGTATAGGTCCAGACTTCCTGATCTGTCGTTCTCTGAACACCCTCTAGGACCCTTTTTAAACATCGTAGTTGCCACCGGTCTATCAACACAATGCCTTTTTAAGCAGGAGGTTACATCTTTGCATTAACTGTTCAGCTATTTCATACCTGACTTCCCTTTAAACCAGAACGCTACCGGGCCCTTGGGATTCATCTTGTCAAATTGTCCTCTGTCTTCCTTTACTGACACTCTTGTATAGCTTTTATTTATGCTTCCAGCTCTGCTGGAGCATCCAGAGGAAGTAAGCACTGCTGCACTGTGGCACAGTCCACTTCTCCCAGAGGTTCTCTACACCTGTCCACAGGTCTGTGTTGGAGCTGAAGGTATGTGTGGGACTCCTTTACACTAACTTATTAATCAGAAATTACTAATTCTTCCTTACCCTTCTCCATGCCCTCATCACTACTTAAAGCAACAGCAAGATCACCCCAGTTGCCATTACTGTAGCCAGAACGTGGACAAAAGCCTTGAAGATCAGCACCCATGGGACACTAAGGAGGAAGACTCTTGACTATCCAAAGCTGGAAAAGCAGTTCCTGATCAAGTGGTGTCATTGGAAGGAAAAAATACAAGTTTCTGGATTTTCTGAAGTTGTTGAATTTCACAGGGAAGATTACAATTGTCAACCGAGAGAGGTTGGTTGTTTNACAGCTGTAAATACCACCAAAAAAAAAAATCTCATCTCTTGACAATAAATGGAGTCCTTTGCCTTTACGTTTATCAAAAGGCAAGAATCACATAGAGGACATGAGAAAATTTACCTGAAGGGACTGGTGGTTTGGCCATGTAAGCACTACCAAGTAACACAGACAAACTCCATCAGTGAAATAAGGCTGAGGAACCACGTCTTCTCAACTTCAATGCCTGCCTGAGGTTTGCTCAACTTTCTCTTCCAACTCAAGCAGACTCTAGCCACATTCTTGGTAGCATTACACCAATCTAAAACAGGTGTGAGAGGAACAGGATCATTCCGCTTATTCCAAAGACAGCTGGGAATAACGGGCACTGTTGCAAAACACTTTTATCTTAGAATTCTGCTTGCTAAATGTTATTTACAACCTTCTGTGTTATTTATCATTTTATCTCATTATGTATTGTCTAGAGATGCAATTTTCAAAATGGGGTGGGAACACCTTATTTTAGTGGAATTAGATTTAGCATTTAAAACATTCATATAGCCAATCAAACTTTAATGAACTCTTCTGCAGATACTATTTATTTTTGGAAAAGTTTTAATAACTTTTCCTGTAATTAAAAATAGCATACAATATCAGAAGCCAGTAGCAATTAAAGGTAATCAAATTTGGGAAATTGTGTAGGAAGTACAAAAAAGATCTGTAGATATTTTGTTAAATGCTTATTATCAGTTGAAGTACTGTTTGCTTCACAAAACAGAACAATGCTTATCATTAAAACATAAGAACATTTCTACAAAGTTCTTTGCCTGATTTTCTTCTTTCATAAAATGCACTGCATGTGAAACAAGTCTTCAAAAAAACAAGGCCTAAAAAAACCTACTACTCAGGGTGCCTTTGAGGATATTTAATTAAAATCTAATCCTGCATTCATTAAGGCTCACATAAATTAAGCTGTCATTCATAAGATTTATGGATTCTCATTTGCATATTGCATACAATTCATCAATTACTCAAGTATGAAAGGAGCACATTTCCCTTGGAGCTGCATGCTACCCTGCCAACATTTGAAATGAGGGAAAGAGCAAGACTGTCAGGCATTCACACAAACTTTCTTCCAAATGTCTGCTCCTTGATTAATCTAATTTTCTAGCTATTCCTTACAAGATACAACAACAGCCCTTCTGCAAATTTCTATTATTTCTCCTGTCTTCATCATAAAATCTTCTTGTCTTTTAATAATACTTCATGTCTGACTGATTATTATTTGTTTGCTAATGATATGGCATGAATGTTTTCTTTATATAAATGCATAATGCACACATCAGAGTTAAAATAAAATGATTAGTATTTTCAGGTTTTGTTTTTTCTGTTTAACATCACTAATTCGCTTAGCTGAGCTTAATAAAAAAACAAAACAATGAGAAAAAAAAAAGCAAACTATAAATCTATCATTTAAAACAGCCATCAGTATTAAGTCAGAATATTTCTCTTGGAGTGTAATGGTAATGTGCATATAATTAAACCATTAAAATTTAACATTAAAATATAATTAAGAAGAGACAACAAATTTTTGATGTGAAAAGTCAGGTTATTCGCAGCCACTGTAGTGTGTACCTTGAAAGTTGTAGGCAAAGTAGTGATATGGGTAAGTTTGGTTTTGTTGCACATAAAACATGCTGGGTTAATTCAGTTGTCTTCTCTAGGGAGTTAATCTTCATTTCAGTGGCACAACTAGGAAGTGGTAGTCTTTGCTCGCCCAGTCTCTGGATACCTTCCAACATGCACGCGATCAGGTGCTGAATTTAATGCGTAACACTCATTCATGTCTGGGAGTTTCTAAATTAAAATATATGAATGTATCAGCACTGTCTAAAATTGCTCTTAAGACTTTCTCTAAATTTATTGGCTCAATTATATACTGTTAATTGCCTACTTAAAAAAAAAATCATAAAAATACCAAAATAAAGTTGCCATTTTCTCCAAGAAATGTTATGTTTAACAATGATGATAAACTATGAAACAATAAAATTCCAACATAAAACATTGCTGAACTTCTTAGAGAGTACGTGTAACACTTTGTAGTGCTACTTCCCAGACCAAGTTAACAGAATTTTTTGTAATTTCAATATAAAAAGTATTGGGGCCTTTAAATATGTGTAATATAAACCAAAGAATCACGGAGCAGATGGTGAGCAAATTAGAAATAAATACTTCAAATATTAGTGATCTAAGGTTTTATTGTTCAAATGTGTTCAGCACCAAGTCTAGCTTAAAAGTCATATGCTGCCTCTTGCCACAGAGGGACTGTTGAACATTTGGACTGGATTACTGAGTGGCAAACAAATATTTTTTCTCTGCTCTCCTCCCCCAAATCTGTTTAAAAATGAAGAGAGATTTCATTCTAAACATAATTGCTAACATAATCCCATGCGAATAAAGTTAACTAACCCTGGAAAAATAAACAGATGACTAACTTTAATCAGAGAAATGAAGTCATCACTATGCTTGGTTTATAAAATAGATTTCCATTGTCAAAGATAACATAACAGGGATTTTTTTTGTTATTTTGGATTGTTTATTTTCAGTTAGCTGCTCTACTGTAGACTGTTTAGGTCCATCCCTGAATTACTACCGCATTTATTGTCTGTCTTTTTAACTGTTGCATTCTCTGAGTTTCAAATTTCTCAGCATGAGCTGTCTGCTTAATTCTATCCAAGTAGTGTGTAATGAGAAAAGAATTTTCCCTGTCTACAATAATATAGCTTATTTTATTTCCTGAACCCAAACCACCTGTTCAGTTTTTCTATTTAAAGCTTTGTAAAGCAACAGACTACCTCAGTACATTTGTGCTGAAATGAAAGGCAATAGGAACGAAGCTGCGACTTATTTAAATTCAATCCAGTAAAAAGCATCACCTATGGAGCAGCTTCTAGGCTCCAGGGTCAGATGGACTTCACTTCATAAAATTCTCAACAGATCTTAAAAGTAACTTCCTTATTTATGTGAAATGTCCTCAAAATATTTCTAAATTTAATTCTGCAAGAGATTTGGGGATAAACAGCAGTAAATGACTATACAGTAATAAATGACTATAGAACCTCTTTTAGTTTGAAACCTCCAAATCTTCATAATTGTTTAAATTAACTGTATTAACTTTGTTTGAGTCTGAAAGTATAAATGTAGGACAAATCACCTTATTACAGTACCTCCATGGCTAGTCCACTACAAGCACATAACTCAGTGGTAAGAAATAGCTCATCTGGAAAACTACATTCTAAAAAGATACAAAAGACAACAGAACATGTCCTGGACCAAATGTGACTCCAAACTTAATATTGGACTCTGCCTACTACCATAAAATAGATCATCTTCCAAATCTCTGTGAGTTTTTACATTTTACATCATCACAGATCGAATGCGGTCTGAATTCAGTGGAATGAGGACAACGGAATAAAAAGAGAGTTATTGAACATTATTGTGGGCTGTTTCTTTTTCAAACTTCCCCCTTTATATTTGTCAACATTTTCACTTTGTCATTTAAATGTACACCTCAAAAATATAAGCTTTGGTATGATTTTTTCCATTGAGGAAAAGCATCTTTCAGCCTTTCTTGGATATGTGGGGATGAGGGAGCAGCCCACCTACCGCCATGATTACAGCAAAGATTTAAAAAAACATGTATCGTATACAAGGCTTATGTTTCTGAAGACATGAGAGAGGGGAGGTGCAACTTCTTATAGAAGGTATGAATCTAGAAAAAGAGAAATAAGAAATGCATATGTATATGTGGTTACAAAAGTAGGTTTGTAAATAAATAGTTGTTTTGTTTCGTGTTTCTCTGGCCTACTAACTGTTAAATTTATCTGCCTCTCTCTCCCCCACTTCTCCGTAAATATGAGGGAAGGAGGCTGGGATGGGTATACCTAGCACTAAGTATATGTAAAAGTGGAAATTATTCCTCTTGAACCACCCAGATAGAGCAACAAAGAGAAACAGATCATCTTTTCATGTTATGCATAAAGGCA
The DNA here is from genome assembly GCA_013398815.1 of Ibidorhyncha struthersii. Classification (NCBI taxonomy): domain Eukaryota; kingdom Metazoa; phylum Chordata; class Aves; order Charadriiformes; family Charadriidae; genus Ibidorhyncha; species Ibidorhyncha struthersii. The sequence goes on from VZSZ01012177.1 coordinate 547,412, forward strand.
TTAGACCTAGGGTATGTAGGCATCTCAACTGCTAAGAAAATAAAAAGCTTTCCCTTTCCCCATTCCCGTTAATTATTTTCAAATCTGTGTAGATACAACACCTTCTTCCTTCCTTTTCATTAGCTCATGAATGTCTGCAAGACAGAAGTTCTGGTCTGATAATACCTGCTGAAGCACAAAACCCCTCCTGTGGATGCCAATCCAGTGCCAGGGAGATTTAAATGCTGGAGCTGGTTCAAACACCTATGAAATTTTCAGATAAAATCTTTATTAAAACAAGTTAGGATTGAAAGTGCATTTCATGGGAGTTCCTGTAACCTCACCAAAACATTATCATTTCCTTGCAAAAACTCCACATGCTTTAAATAATTAAAGAGCTGGAATTTGAAAAACAGATTGGATTGCTTGGTTTTATCAATGCCACACATTGCTTTGCTATTTGTTTCTGTTACAATTTACATGTAGCCCTAATCTAATCCTCAAATTTTCAAAAACATATACAAAGCTAGAAACTTCTTCAGGGGTTATGTAATCCTGCTTCCCTTTTGAAGGAATCCATGTACAGAGGCGCAATTACAGTATATATGATAGAATCATGTATCTCATTAGAACAGTCATTTCATCTGTATTTGTTAATTATTCTTCCATGTCATCACAATCAGCTGCAAAAAGGCATCATTTAAAACAACTCGATTCCATTTTTTCCAGGTACTAGATTCTGAATGAAAACTAAATTATGATCCTAAATCATGGTGAAAATAAAAAACATGATACGGCCCTAAACTACCTTTGTAGCTTAAAGAGCCCAAGACTGACTACATGCATCTTGCATGAGAATAATTCTTTTTTTTAACATACTTTGAGGAAATGCTAAGTCGTAGGCCCCTTCACCTCAGCCACCTTCTCTTTTCTTTCTTCACTGGCATTTTTGCTGTCCTTACACTGCTGGAGCTTTAACTAAATGGAAATTTAAGAGGAAATCACACTACATACTGACATTAATTCTTCGTTATATATTACTAGTAAACCAGATTCACTCAATATGACATAACTTAGAAAATGATGGAAGTTTCACTGAAAATGGTGGGGAGATTTAAAACAAGAAAGGAGACGGTGGTAATGAAAGATCACTTTTTAGTAGATAAATGAACGATCCAGTTTACAGTTTATGTTGACATATGTAAACACAGGTGATTCTGAACTTCAACTTCAGGTAAGTGGGCTACTGGAGTAAAGAAAGTTTGCTAATATGTAAAACTGTCTTTAGAGATAGCTATTTTTGCAAAGAATAAGAAAATTACATTTGATTTGATTCTTTAAAGAGCAACATCTAATCTCAAATCATGTTGCAACTACTACATAGCTACTCAGATATTAATGTTTCACACACTGAATCACACTAAATCTGTTAGTAATAGATTGGATGAAGTATCAATTCATGTCACAATTAGTAAAATCAGCTTCCTTCCAAAAAAAAACTTCTTCATATTGATCCTTATTTTCCTGTCAAGTGTTATTTAAACTCACCCTAGACCTTATTTGCAACTGCAGAAACAGTAAGCTGTATTAAATTGGAAATGAAACGAATGCTGCTGCATATCACTTTACAATACATGGGCGCATGCAGGTGCCATGTTTGTGCATTTAGGCAACGTGATATGATAAGCGCTCTCTGTGGAAGCATCTTGTATGATTATCATTACTGCTAAAATAACAAGCTTTAAGCAGAGTGCCTGGAAATATCCAAAACAGTCTTGAAAAGACAAATGACCGCCTTCGCTGTCTTCCTAAAACCACAGCAGTTAAACAGATTGCGGAAAAACTTTGGGACCAATGATTCATATGAGGCACAAGAAGCCTGGAGCAACAGTTGTAATCCTCATGACCAAACTTGGAAGATATCAAGTCATTTTCATTCTGGACAGCTTTCCCTCTTCTGTTATTTCAAACATTCAAAAGATAGCTTTTTTTGCTTGAATTTTAAAACGGTAAGTGAGGCTACGGTGAGATACATCATCTGCAGAGAAAACTTCTTTGTCAGGTGATTGTCTAACATCACGTGCTATATAGCACTGAAGGTTTCATCACGCCTACCTATGGAATGTCAACAATTACCACACTCAAGCGGAAGCTACCTATCTCCAGAGAAATCTTAACAAGCAAAGACAGTAAGAAACACAATGGGCCCAAAAAGTCCCAAAGAGCATTAAACTCTATCCTCGCAGGCTACAAACGTGTTATACAAAGTACAGACATATGAACTGTTTAAACCTCTGAATTCCGTATGCATGAGTCAGAAGTGAGCACAGCAACAGCAACCACCGAAAGCAACAGTCCCAAATATTTGAATGAATTTAGTTATAACAAATTGAACAAGATCTACAGTGCAGTTATTAAACTGAAGTCCCTGTAGGGACTTCGAACATAGTACAACACACAGTGCACAAGGAAAGCAATTTCATAAAAGTAATATCTCAAATGCAACATTTTGAAAAAGATGCTGTGAGCAAAAAACAGAACAGAGATTCTCCATTCACCGCTTTGAATTTTTCTGTTCATCAGCGCACCCCCCTCCAAGTCACAGACCTACAGACTTTCCACTACTGGCTTTACTCTCTCAAATATCCTTTCACTCACATCTTTAAACCTGTCTCTGTTAGGACAATCACCTTTCAGACCACTAATGCTAATGGTTAGAAAGATCTACTAGTAAAGTATATAGTACACAGTGAAGTATACTTCTATACTTTAAAAGAATAATGTAACTTAAATAGAAATTCATAATTTTCCCCAATACTTAGTTTCAGAAAGAGCCAAAATACCACATTACATAGTAGGGCAGACAGTATCATAGTAGAGATTCATACTACACATACCCACTCAGAGGCAGTGACACACAGAGATGAATGACTTCAGCCAAAGGAAACCACTGACCAGAACTTACCCAAAGCATTCAACAACAGCACAGCTTAGGCCTGAGAACTTTGATGACTTGGTTGCTAGGCACGCTCTCTTTTTCTTTTTCTTTTTCTTTTTTTTTTCTTTGTCCTTAAAGCATTCAGTGCTGTACCTACACTGTGTTGTTCATGAATTCATAGACCATTAGGGGGGAGTAAGTAGGGTCAAACTCTAATTCTTTCCACAAGCTCTACAGAAAGGAAGAACGCTTACAGGCAACAGGCATGAAGGCTATGTCTTTGGCTTATTCTGCCACAAACCAGATTTACTTGAAGGGAAGCATTAGTGGTGGCATTGTCTGAGACATTAAGACTTTGATCATCTCTGGCTGAGGCAACTTAAGGTGTTAATAGTTTTCAAGCTACTTCAACCACATGACATAGTCTTCCTTTCCTCTAGCAGAGCTTAGAAAAAGGAACACATAGCCATTTCTACGCTTAAACATACAATTCCTACCTTCACTGGTTATTTAAGCTAGTTCTTACAACTAACAGGGTTTTCACCCTCAGGTTTCTCCTGAAGTGGTATTGCTGCCTACTGCCCCAAGCCTGGAGAGCATTTCAAAGCTGTAATGAGCCCCTTGGTGAAAAGCAAGTATATGTATTTCACTGATGGCAGAGATTTCATCAATATAGCTCATGTAAAACTTCTGTTCTTTGTCTAAAATTACCCGCCTTGAAATAAAATTTCCAGTTACCTACTGAAACACTAATACATCTGCAGAAACAACTGTTCTTCAGGTAATGCTTTTCTAAATGAATTATTCTGAACGAAAGAAAAAATTACTGCAATTTCAGGTAATGAAATGAGGAAGGAAAAAGTTTTGTGCTTGAGAGCCAGAAAGAGACATACAGCAATAAAAATTGCTTAAATCAAAATATACCAGAAAACTATCTACCAGTTGAACCACTGACACATAAAAACCTTTAAAAAAGGTTTTTCTTTTTTTTTTTCCAAAGGGAAGATTAGATATTTTGATAGCAGTTTAGAAAACACAGATAATATTTAACATGGATAATGCTTTCAGTATTATTTTAAAAGTCTGACTTCACATTTTCAACCCACAGAAAAGAAGCAGACATGCTTTTTAATAAAGATAGTATACAGTTCCTTCACAGACAGGTCCATAAAAAGACCTCTGATCTTCCCTACATGGAGACACTTAAAATGCAGATGTTGCCATTTGAGTTTGTCACTCGATGATCTTTTTGTAATCCATGTTGAGAAATAAGCACTTCTATGTCACAATTCACTTGACTTATTTTCTATGCCTACCTGAGGATGATATTAATTGCTCTGTAGAATTTCTCTCTGCTGACTGTATGTGGAGTCTAGATGATGAGCTCAGATGCAAACATTTACACCGTACACTAGAGAGGCTAAGGAAGCTCAGCCTCACTCTTGCTCTCTAAAAATTGAATCCACTGATTGTACTTTAGCTTAAAGTCAAGGGGGAACCTAAAGTGGTGGGATCTGTACTCAGCTGCTTTGCCTCGCACAGAGTGGCCTCTCAGTCTTAAAAATTACTAATTCTTCTCCTAAGGTGGCAAAGTTCCTGAAGTAAGTATCATTACATTACATATTTCCTTTAAACCAGCTCTGAATTTGTTCCAACTTAAATGGAGGAGATGGGGAAAAAAAAACGCTACATGTTAAATTAAAACAAATTTAACTTCTTTTTTTTTTTAAATCAACCTGCACCTTTTCAGAAATGCAACAATACCAATGTGTATACAATGAGTATAAACAGCTCCGGGGGAGTTCAATGAAACATACAGAGAATACGATAAAAAGGTAAGCAACTTTATCAGTACATTTAAAATTATCTACATCTCTTTGAATCACTTGCACACTAGGAAAATACGTAACCTTCATCTCAAAAGCCTGGTGTATCTTCACATCTCACTCAGAGAAAATAAGGCAGACACGGTTCTATATTTCACACATCTCTGTCAGTAGATCCTGCTCTTGGGAAGTTTAACATCATCTATGCTCTGTCAGACATGATCAGTTATACATAGACGTAGACATGCACTCTTCTTTTCTCCTGTGATATTTTTTTTCTTTATTTCATGTGTTTTGACTTGCAGTCATGAAATGTGATACAGAAAAAAGTTTTAAACATATATTGATTTTGGGCCATACTGTACAAAAATTATCTGTACTTTTAGATAATTTTCACACATTTTCATATTTTTCCAAATTACCACAATTCAGAGTGTATTTTAAAATTAATAATTTATGAAGTAATGTGATTAAGAGATAAACCACACAGTTGCTGTACGCAGATACAGTAACAACCACAAAACAGCTTGTAACATTGGACAACTGATGGAATATCACATCTTAGAATTTGTTTACAGGCTTAAAAAACTTCAAAACATTTTGTAAAAATTTCTCAGACAAAAACTAGGAAAAAATCAAATGGTTTATATGAGCACTTGAATGGGTGAAGCTAACGTCAAGTTTTGCCATCTTACATAGAGCTTCCAGATAACATAACTATAGAAATTGCAGGGTTGAGATAGTTCACCAAACATTACTCTAAATTAATTGCTTTTGTATTTTTTAAAGAATCCACTAAACAAATAAAATTCTATTTGGCTAAACTTAGTTTACTTTTGACCCAGCAATAAACATCTACAAGACATAAAAGAATTGGAACTAGACACTGTTAAGGATAGAAGGTCATTTCAGTACTTAAAATGAACTCCGTAAAAATACACAATACAGACACAAATTAATTATTAATAAAAAAATAAAAATCTCCCAGTGAACAAAATATGATTTTCACGGCATAATTCCCATAGCAAAACGCAAGAATAGTTTTTTTTCAGCTAGATCTCCAGCCACCGTACCTCTTAAGGCTGTCTCAGGACAGCAGGAGCTGGAGATTGTCTGTTACTCTCTGTATTATGGTGTGTCATGAATTCTCTCAACTTCTTATTTGAAGTCCCACCAGTGTGCGTTCAGGCCTTCACCTTTTTTAAGTAGATCCATACTTTATTAGCCAAGGTACTAGGCCAGGTTCTTTCTAGTAATGACTCGTCTTGCCTGCCTACAAAACATGTAAAGCATTGTCATTTTTCTTCGTATTTTAACTACCGACTTCCATCAATGTTTCTGTTTCATGAGTACAGCAATCATTTGTGATATCCCTTAGCAAGTACTGAAGAGTAGGCGTGCCATATAACTTAACTGAAAATATCAGATTTGCATAAAAGAATGCATATAATGTCAAAATCATGGCCACAGTTGATAAAAATAAATTGATTGCACATACAACAAAGGCGACAAAACAGTAATGGCTTTTTCAAAATTATCTCAGTTTTTAAAAATTGTTCCTTCCTATGCTGTCAGATCTGAAAGGTCAGCTGGCATTCTAGTAAGTATGGAAAAGATACGTATTCAGCAGTAAAATATAAAGATATTAACTTTAAAGGTAAGTAAACAAAGAATGAAAAGTATTATCTTCATGGAAAGATGAAATGTCAGAGTGGAGAGAAACTAATAGCAGAGCTCATCAGGAATCAGGTTTTGGATCAGTCTTGTTTAATTATTTAACTAACGTCCAACACATGCTGATGACACAAAGTTGGAAGAGGACTGAGCATCACACTGAAAGAACTGGATGGTCTCAAGGAAAGATGATGAATTTTAATGGAGCAAAGTGCAAGGTCAGTCACTCGGGGACCATAAATAAGAGTAGCTGCTGTAAGCCAAGAACTCATAAGTTGGGAATAACCAATGAGAAGAAATATCTGGGTTTATTAGCTGATCCTTGAATAATTATGAACCACCAATGTGACACAGGGATGAAACAAATACCATTCTTGAACGTGTCAGGCAATATACTTCTGGCAGATCAGAAACGATGACTGACATATCAGTGGGATATTTTGCCTGTCAACCATCTTCAGAAAAAATAGATTCACAGAGAAATAGATCTAGAGAAGGACCGCAAGCATGATCACAGAATGGGGAGGCTTCCAAGACAAGGCTGAAATAGTCTGTCTCTTCTAGTATTGGAAAAGCAAAGGTTGAGGCTCTTCTCTTTCACAACCACAGGAAAGGTCTGATGGATTTAGAAGGGAAGATTCAGACACAGAAGGAAACCGCAGGCTGCTCCAAGTCAACAGTGTTGTGAAACAGCACAACAGTGAAAACGACTGATCCAATAAGTTCTTTGCCAGCTATCACAATGTTATTGGTGTTACTGGCCATGGAGACAAAAAAAATGAAGGGAAACTTTAACCTATAGATCTGCCACAAATTAGATTGGTTGAGGAAGGGCTACACTGCAGAGTTCCCACGGTATGAGTGACTGAGGAAGCGCCATGAAAGGTCTCACTGGTGATACACCTAGTTGTTAGGCATGGTACAGTGTAACCCTGATTAAGTTGTACTGAAGAAATCAAAAATGATGACTCAAAAAGAACAGCAAGTATCAGCATTTCTTTTTTTATTATTTACCTATTTGTTATCTGATGAGGTTTTACGCTACGCCTACCAAAATGGTCTCAAGAATAATTTCTTACATTAGAAGATGTAGTAGTTCAACCAAAAGACACTGTTAGAAAGAATACAAAGAAGAGCTACTAATGGGATGTGCTGATCGCAAGGCTTATTTCCAGTACTGCAAAACTAGGACAAACAGTCCAGACACTATACTTCAATTTAAAATCACCCACTGTGATAGAGAAAACTCGTACTTTTATCTGCATTCCACAATATGCAATTGCTTCAAAACTTCATAATATGAGAGAAATCTATTGAAAACAATTTATAAAACATAAAATGAAGAAAAGTTTGGATATCAAAGTATTCTGAAAGAAACTAAAATTAGAAATAGTTATTATAAGAAATATCAACTTCAAAACTCCCTGATCCTAAGTAGTTTCAAGTCTAAAAGTTACAAAGCACTACTTCTTTCAGTCACATCATTTCACATTATGAAATCGTGGTTTTGCTTAAATTCTATCATAGTTTCATAAATGTATATTTGGTAGGTAAGTGACAACATCACGCTGTAAATACTTCAGAGAACTCTAAGACATTAAACCTTTAAAATGTCAACAGTTTAAGGAATGATAGCTTTGCGCCAGTGATCCAAAGAGCATACATCACTGTAACTTCTCCCTGGGTTTTTTTTTTTGCCTTTTACTGGTAGAAAATACTTTTCTCAATATTAACTTTTTTAAATAAATACCTATGAAATCCTTTAGAAGTACATAATGTTGTAAACTGTGGGGAGTAATGCTGAACTAATAATAATGTGGTTTTTTTTACTTAGCCATTTGTTTTAAACAAGAAGATACAGATTAAATGCTGACTTTAGAAGATTTTGCTGTTAACTTCAGAGTTTCAGTCAAAATCTAACTGAAGATCCCATAATTGTTTAAATAGCAGCTACTTTTACAATTGTCCTTAATTAGGTCCCAATTTAGCAAATCACTTGGCCATATGCTGAGGTCCCACCGGATTTAAGAATGTGCATAGAGTTGTGCACATGCATCAGGGCTTAGCTGAATTGGGCTTTAACATTAGACATTTTTTAATTATTTTTAATTTCTGGAACTGCTGTAGCCTTTTTCATTTTCTTATTTTTCTCCTGAGTTCTTGGGGATTTCAGCTACGATTGCTTCTGACTATTACATATAGGCAGCTAATTTTTTTAAATGATACGTTTATTTCTAAATGCCAAGGTTTGACCTGAGACTGAAAGAAGAATTTCAGAATAACTAAAACAGAAAGTAAATCACTGAGAGGCAGATGGAACCAAAACCAGTGCCACCGCATACTTTAAAAGATGGGCAGCTCCTTCAATCAACAGGAAATCTCCAACAGACTGGACAGATTCTGATTACCCTAGGAAACTAAATGTCATGGTTTCAGCTGGGAAGGATTTGACTTACTAGCAACTGGTATAGTGCTATGTTTTGGATTTGGGATGAAAATAGTGTTGGTAAAACACTCATGGGTTTGGTTGTTGCTAAGCAGTCAAGGCCTTTTCTGCTCCTCACACTGCCCCACCAGCGAGGGCTGGGAGTGCACAAGAAGCTGGGAGGAGACACAGCCGGACAGTTGACCCCAACTGACCAAAGGAATATTCCATTCCATATGATGTCAGGGTGAGTATATAAAGCTGGGGGAAGAAGAAGGAAGGGGAGGACGTTTGGAGTTACAGCGTTTTGTCTTCCCAAGTAACCATTACACGTGATGGAGCCCTGCTTTCCTGGAGACGGCTGAATACCTGCCTGCCGATGGACAGTAGTGAATGAATTCCTTGTTCTTCTTCGCTTGTATGCACAGCTTTTGCTTTACTTATTAAACTGTCTTTATCTCAATCCACAAGCTTTCTCACTTTTACTCTTCTGATTCTCTCCTCCATCCCACCAGGGGAGAACAGCGCAAGTGGCTGTGTGGTCCTAGTTGCCAGTTGGGGTTAAACCATGACACTAAACTGAAATTGTTCTGGATACCAACCAAATTTTATTTACTACTTCAACTTTTCAAGTAATTTTGCTTCCCTACAAAACTCTGACATATAAGGAGTAGAAATTGTGAAACTTTTTCATGGCATAAGGAAGTTTTTTTCCCAAAGGGCATGTTCACTTCTCCCTTCTGTGCAGCTGCAATTGCATATATATTTGTCTAGTGACACTTATCCTCTGTGCTGAGACAAGAACTGTCCTTTGGGTCTTGTGGAGCCTGTAGCGACAGGTCTCTCTCATCTGGACATCTCATCCTGGCAATATCAACAAACCCCACCTTCAAAGACCCTAATCCCAAATCAGTACAGTAAAATATAGTAAGAAAAAAATATATTTGGGGTCTTTCTATTCACCCCTGGATGCTAAATGATTCACTGTGCACTCAGTTCGTGTCTGCTGGTTTGCTTAGGCAAGTATGGGGGGAAAAATTGTTTTTTACATGAAAAATCACTTTCGTAACCCATACCACTAAGAAACAGGACTATCAAATCCATATTGTGGCATTTACGATGTAAACAGAGAGAGCAGATAACATGGCTATAGAATCATAGAATCATAGAATTGTTTAGGTTGGAAAAGACCTTTAGTATCATTAGGTGCAACTGCTAACCTAGCACTGAAAAGTCCACCACTAAACCACGTCCCTCGGCACCACGTCCACATGACTTTGAAATACCTCCAGGGATGGTGACCCAACCACTTCCCTGGGCAGCCTGTTCTATGCTTGATAACCCTTCCAGTGAAGAAATTTTTCCTAATATCCAATCTAAACCTCTCCTGGCATAACTTGAGGCCATTTCCTCTTGTCCTATCACTTGTTACTTGAGAGAAGACACCGACCCCCACCGCTCTGCAACCTCCTTTCAGGTAATTGTAACGAGCGGTAAGGTCTCCCCTGAGCCTCCTTTTCTCCAGACGAAACAACCCCAGTTCCCTCAGCCGCTCCTCATAAGACTTGTGCTCTCTACACCTCAACAGCTCCGCTGCCCTTCTCTGGACACGTTCCAGCACCTCAATGTCTTTCTTGTCGTGAGGGGCTTATGCATTGGCCTTATGCAGTTCTGAGTATCCCACCTTTTAAAGCAGTGTGGTGGAACTACAGAAGATGCAAAAAACCCAGCAACTAGGATTCAGAGACACCTGAATGAGGACAGGCAAGAAGTCATGGAATCATGAGTAAGGTGGACAGGATTACAAGGGAACTATCTCATTCTTTCATCATTTTTCACAAGAACGTGAGAGTATGTATTGAAAATATCAGGCAACAGGTTTGGAACAAATTAATGAATTATATTTTTTGAGCAACACACATGGAAGTCAATGACAGAGAAAGCTTTGACAGTCAAATTAATTCTGCTCAGAAAGAGGTTAGACAATTTAAATCCAGCTAAACAAGAGAGTCAAGATATAATTCAGGCTTGGAAATTTGTAAATCACTGATTGCTTGAATACAGCGTGCGCAAATGTGGAAGGATCTGCACCCTCAGCAGCCTCTACTGGCAAATACTGCAGAGAGGGTAATAGATCAGATAAATCTCTGTCCCTCCTTTTATGAGATGGTAACGGAAGAGAGGAGGGAGCTGCCTGGCAAAAACCTGTTTGTCCAACTGAAAAATGCTCAAGTTCTACCCAAAAAAGAAATATTGCCCTTTTAATTAAGAAAAGTTTTGCTCTGTGAGTACATGAGAACACAGGGATGCAGATTTAGTAGTTTTACTAGGCATGCATGTTTCTAGATTTAGCTTGCACAAGGTTAATCTGTACTACCCCATAGTTTAATTTTATGTTATCATCTGTTAATTTGATGAATGAGTTAAAGATTCCTTATTAATATATGTAAGCAGAAACCCCCATCCAGCTGTATGTACTTCCTATATCTTCAAATGAAGATGAAGAAACACTGTTAAACAAACAGTTCTTTTATTTTTTCCACACAAAAGTTAAACATTCTGGTGCAGCCTATTCTAAAACCAAGATAAGTATTTTAAAGCAAGATAATAAAAAACTCATATGATACATATAATGGAACAAAATTAAAAACTCAGGTACTTTGGCCTGTACAAACAGGGAATTTCCTCCATCAAAAGTTGAAAGACAAAAACCAGTCCTGGTTACTGTATCACATGGAAATGTGATTTTTATTCACTAACATCACAATACTAAAATGGTCTAACATGTGTATATAGAATAATAATGTGCACAGAAATTAAAAATAGATGGAAAGCGTTCATTTTTTAATGGGAACTGGACACATTATTATTTATATCTGTTGAAATTTAAGAAAATAAAAATAAAATAAAACCATTTCTTGATACATCCAGGTACTTCCGAGACTAAGAAAAGAGACCATAATAACAGCAGCTGTCACACTCCATTATCTAAATATGCATTTCTGAAATTATTAAATGTTACATTATCTCATTTCAGCATCATGGTATTCCAGTGTGTCATACACAGTAGTTCCTTGCAAAAACGGTTTGTGTAGAAACATTGCATCATAAGAAACAAAGCTACATCCGTGTTTCTAAAATATCTGTGTTTTTTCAAGACAACCTTTTCACTGGTGTTATAAAACTGGGCTCAAAATATCTTTCATTGAACTTCCAGGATGGTATGGACAGTAGTCACATCATTACCAATATTCAAGGGGGGTAAAAGAGAGTAGAACTGAATCAAATTCATGTGTGGTGTTTCTTTCCTTAAAAAAAAAAAGAAAGAAAGAAAAAGGGGGGGGGAACAAAAAGAAGAAAACAAGGAAAAAAATCTACGAGAGATTTTTCCATAAAGTTAATTACAGAAAAAGATTTTCTTTTTAAAAAAAAAAAGAGACATTTCACTGAAAAGTTGTAACCATTCATGTATCATATTGGATTTTGAGAAATGGGAGACACTTATGCCTAGATCCTAAAGAGATACCTTCAAATGCCGAATGCGGCTGATCCTCTACCAGATCAATGATAGATATTTTCATTGATCATAACAATACACTCATTCAATTCATTTTTCTTCTGTTGCAGCCTAAGGCAGCTGCTCATTTCATTGACATCAGGATTGGCATAATTACTAAAAAACCCATATGGATACATTTTTGTTTTGTTTTGTTTTGTTTTGTTTTCTAAAATGTAAGCCATCCAAAGGGGGGGGGGGGGGGGGGGGAAAAAAAAAAAGCTT
>VZSZ01012177.1:560058-572772 GCA_013398815.1 Ibidorhyncha struthersii
AACAAACACATTTTCAGAAAAACAAAGCAAGTATTTCACTGTGACTTTCATAAATGCTTGTCTGTGTGAGTTGTATCTATACTGGCAATCAAAATTAGACCACAAAATAGCATAATGGACATGGATTTTATTACTTTAATTTGATCATAGATCCAATAATGAAGGAAAGGCAGATAAAATTGACTAACTTAATATTTATGGGAACTTGAACTACTGAAGAGATTAGTACTTTTACCCAGTTAAGCTTCCAACTGTCAGCTGTCATTACAGGACCTGCCAAAAAAAGCAAATGATACCAATGTTGAACTTGTAACATGAGCGCTGGACCCTTTTAGTGAGAAACAAAACATGCAAGTTAAAGCAGGAAAATGCATTGCTTCCTGGCTTTACATTAAGGACAAATCAATGTCCTGGTCCGGCCACGATAAATTCCCTTTTGCCAGGACAGATCAGCTCGGTTTTCTCTGTATGAAATGTCAGTGGCAGGTATTGACAAATGTCCTGTGGAAAGTGGAAAGCAAAAAGACTCAGTCAGTTGAGATTTTTGAAAGCATCCCAAACGATATGAAATTTGGGCACCCTCCACCTACCTTACGTACAAAAAAAATCATGTTCCTGTCAACTTTAGAAGATTGGCAACGTTCACAGTCATTGGACAAAAGAAAAATCTCTCTGATGATTAAGCAATCATAAGACAAACAGACTGATCACAGCAGCCCTGAACTTCAACATCAGCCCACTGCTGCTACTGATAACTGGGATGTCCATACCACTACGGGTTTGAGCCCACGTCTTCAATTTCTAGTGGAAACATGCAATTCTGGACATTTTCAGCCAATGAGGACTTATAATTGCAGGTGGTGAAGGAGTCCGTGATTCTTGACAAATAAATAGACAATGACTAGAGAAGGTTAGCATAAGACTATTAGCCAGCTGAGAATAAAAATTGATGCTCATATGTATGACTTTTTTTTAAAAAATGCCCAGAACTGGACATCTGGTTCCAATAAACAACTGGCAGTCAAGGGAAAAACTCGCAGCCGCTTTTTTCAGCAAGTGAAGACCTGTAGAGTATGACGCTATAATTTCGTGCTTGTTGAACGATACTTGGTTCAGCTAATAAAAAGGAGTCCAGCAGGAACAAAAATGTAAGCATTGCTCCTGTCAATGAAAGCTCCAGAAGATTACAGATGCTTTCTCAGGGACAGGGTAACCTTCCCCTACGCTGAGAAAAATCCTATGCAGGACAAAACAGGTTAGAGTATAGGATTTTGCAACTGATGGGCTTCTCCAATGTGGACAGAACATGTTTCAAGTATACAGCGAGTGCATACATGCATATGCATACATATATATATACACACGTGTGTGTGTACGTACGCACGCTCACACAACACTTACTGAAAGACTTAGTTTTGTAGTGATTATGTAATCTAATATGTAACCTCATATGCTGAAAAAACTGTCATACAACACAAACTTTAGCAGCTTTATCCTATATAGCTTCAGGAAGCAGTCTACAAGACACCTTTACCCAAATGACTAAATGTCTCTACATTACAATAAGCGTGAGCAAACAATTCGGGAGCACCTGTATGATGAACGCTCATACAAAAGTTTCCGTTTCAGAGAAATATTTAGTGTAATACTTCTATTTATATCAGACCGAGGACCAGGAGGCACACTCAAACTCTAACCAGCCATTTTCTGAAGCATTTTTTCTTCCTGCCTTTCAATCTGGATTACAACTTTTGGATTCATCACCCTGTTTTCACATGATCTTGCATGACATGCAGTCCTAAAGTACAGCACCTACTGAATCACAGTCTGGGTTAAGTCTGTAGACCTACTGCAGTCATTTCCACTTGACTGGCTGGCTCTTCTCAGGTTTTTAACTATCCCATATACCTCCCCGCCTCCCCCCTCCGCCCCAAAAAAAAGTCTGAAACTTTAAAACATTCTGGCTGTCTTGCTAGGCTCTCCTGCTTCAAGCTGGATGAATATGTAACTACTCTGAAGAAATCATCTCTCCTTGGGTTGTGAGCTGAGCATGGGCCTGGAAGGCATCCCTGCTAAAGATTAGTCTTTAGCAATGGGTATTAGAGGGATGGGGTATGGTTTCTTTATGTGCACCTAGACAGAAGGCTGATTTCTTCTATCACATCACAGCACTGTGCAACTGTGTCTAGAAGTTTGTAACTCATCTTTACGCCCCTTGTCTTTTGATAACTGAGCTTTAGGAAACAAAACGCGACAATGGTCAGGAGGTTAGCTCAAATGTTTTCTCGTGATTAATAAGAATATCATATTTGTGCAAAACTGCTTTGGGCGAAATGGTTGAAATTAGTTTTGATAGGAGGAAGCCATAAAATGACCATAAAGTTGCATGCACCTACACTGGGGCAAACACCTATAGCAAATCCCACCTCCGACATGAGAAATTAGAAGAGAAACTCCAGTTTCTCTATGAGTCTCTATGACTCTTCTGTGGAAGTCAAAGCACTAAAGTAAAATAAAAAGTTGAAGTAAAATTAATAGGAAATATTACATATATATATTTTGGAAGCTACTTATTTCTGCTCCAAGAATGGAGATGGGGGGCAGGGGGGGATGTTCCAGGAGGGAAGCGGCCAGGCTGGCTATAATAAGATGTTAGTAAGTAAACAGGATAACCTAATGACTGTTACAAGAACTTCACGGGCACTCTGTGAGGCTCCAGTATGCGTCTTAGTCTAATTTTGGCAATGACAAAGTGATGGCAGCCTCTCGGTGCCTCTCAGAACAGAATTTGATGCCACCGAGCTATGAAGCTGGACTCAGCTGAGTCTCCATCAACAGCCTTTTCCACATCACACAACACTTGAATGAAATCCTCAGCATGGCTTCTATCCACATTCCTCAAGGAGAGCCAGTAAGAAACTTAAGATATTTCACAGGGCCTTCGGTAAGGCAGATTCAAGGATTCATTTACTGCAGCCTTTTTTAATTTCTTTCTTGTCTTCCACCTTCTGTTTCCCTCTATTTTAATCATGTTCATTTGTAAAGACCATCTTGTTTCAAGACAAAAATTCATTATATGAGTAGACAAACTCGGTTAAAAAGATAGGAAAAAAAAGTTTTCTATTGTTTTGGTTTGGATTGTTGAGCTTTTTGTTTTGCATTAATGGTCAAATAAATCAAAAGATGACACTGTACAATGTAAAAGTACAATCATGAATAGCTGTTTACATGGATTTTAAATATTTTGGTAATGTGCAGCGTGCAAATTACCAAGATATGAAGAGAAGTTCTGATTTACATTGTGCAAGAATGAGGTTCATACACTATTTATCCTCTGTTTATTTTTACTAATCCAAATTATTACAATAAAAGAATAGCAATATGTGGTCACATAATTAGCTCTTATAATAATTAGAAGGGGAAAAAGCCTTCACTGAGGCAAACACACATTTCTGTGCAATTTAAACAGGAAGTCCTCGATGATTAACATTAATTGAGAAAGGGCTTTTCTAGGAAAAAAAAAAAAGAATCCTGTGTGAAACATTAAACAAACTTATCTGATATTTATGTTTTTTTATTTAATAATTAATGAAATGTAAATAGTCAAGGGAGTCTAGAGTTTTGCTTTGTAACTAGCTACTATTATAAATGGCAGTCAGATGTTTACAGAATACCCAGAACCCTTTTGTGTGGAAGGAGGTTACAAATCTGCCCCTTTTCCCTGTTCAAAGTCAAAAATAATGGTGCCTGATCCCCAGAGCATTCATTGCAAGAACTGTTTGCATATTCAGTTATTGTTTCTGCTGCGTCAGTCATCTGCTGAAGTTCACTCTAATGTGGCCCTGATCAATTCTGCCAGCTGTGCTTAAGTGCTGTTTACTATAATAACATCACACTGCATTCTTATTTGGCAACAACAGCTATGACAGCACCTAAATGCATTGAGAAGCCAAGATTTTATCATGTACACAGATCAAATTGGAATTGTTTATGGAGGACAGTGTTGTTCTATTTCTGTCCTTTCTAGTGAATACCAATACCACAATAATGGCTTTGCCAAAAGCATTACTACTCTGCCCTTTCTAATAAGTGAAGGTCTTGTTGATCTAAATACTCTATAGGACATGGAAATTATTTCATTACAGCAGCATACACATTTTCACTGGATAAGAGAGAGAACTTAGAAGATGGGTAGATTAGACAGAGAGATATGAATTGGCATCGCTCAAGGAAGTACAAAAATATTTTTGTTAACGTACCACTATATTCAGTAAGATTCAAAAATTAATACAATTATCCAGTGTTTAAGAGGAGAAGAAAGAAAAAAATAAATCAGAGTAATTGAATAACAACAGAAAGGCTTGGTGTGGCACAAAGGTCTCCAAACACATTTGCAACATTTCAAAGTAGTTTCACATATTTTTCCCAATATGCCCAACAGTTCACTTGGCCATATGTTAAGTAAATCAAATGTCTTCAATATACAGGCATGGTGAAAAAGCCATAAAGAATGAACCTGATCCTCCTTCTCCTGAAATCGGTTATAAATACAGCAATAGAATCTTGTCCTGGGAGTTATTTTTTACACTGTGATAACACCCCGCAGTATGCTAGATGTTTTCCAAACACAGATGAAGACACATTTCCGGACAGCGTACATATAAAAAGACAATGACAGATGAAGCAGGGGAGGGGCAGGGGGGCAAGAATAAGATGTCCACAAAAAGGTTGTAATAGGGAGAAGAATAGGTCTTATTAGCCTCACTATTTGTATTTTGCGGAAGAGGGGCTTTTCCATTATCTTTGAGGTTTATAACGCTGAGCTCCCCTCAGTTTATCCTCCCACGCTTCAGTCTTTCTTTTTTCTTCCCTCATCAGCTTCCAGGTGCTGCTGAGCAGTCCTTTCTTCTCCTCGCGGCCGGTATTCAGTCCTCCCCTTCCCACAGAGACAAGTAATTCTTCACACAGACCACTGAAATGAAAAGGGGGGTTCTGGGAAACCACAAACATGCACTCATAGGACCAAAGGAAAGGAAACTTCACAGCAGCAACACCGGGCTTTGAAGACCATCCAGGAAAAGGTCTTTAGTAGGCATAGAGAGGTGTGAAGACAGTTCTGTGAGATAGTTCTTGAAAACTAAAAAGACGGGAGATGGCGGGATGAAAGATATCTCGAGGTGTGGAGCCAAGGACGGTTAGGTAGGACCTTGAAGGAAACTTCAGAAAAGATTAGCTTGATATATTGGAGGAGGTGGGGTTCAAAGAGAAGACGATCACGGCGGTATCTGACAGCCATGTTCTGAAAAGCCTGAAATATGTCATAGAGCAGACTTCTTGCAAGGGCTTTTCTACACTGCCGCAAAAATTCCCCCAACTATATGGTAATGACTGGAAATGTTGACTCTGTGCTGCCCCAGGAAAACAGAGGGGAGCAAAACAAAGTCTCTTCTAGAGCACTCATCTTGCTACAGCACTTGCCTGAGTAGCGCACGAGAGGTGTTCTGGGTAAGGCACAAGAAGCAAGGCAGAGAAGTGACACAGGTTGTACAACCCTATAAAAAGTTTCCAAAAGAAAACACACCACTAACTAATACTGATTAAAATAGGTGCTACAAAAGTGTTAAGAAGTTAAACATTTCTCTCTCCAGCAGCTGCACAGAAGAGAATTCAAGAGAATATCAAGAAATCCTGCACGCATTCAATGAGAAGCAAATATAAGAGTTCTTAGGAGCTTAAGTCGGTGACTCTTGCGACTCTACAGCCATAGATGTCGCTGAGCTGTTTAAATCAACAAAGCCAGATATGAAAGTCACCTAATACGAAGCGGCACCCAGCCATACATGACCTGCCTGAAGAGGGTACTTTCAGCACTAAATTTAATTTTCTTCCGGGGATTTAAGGTAAGTTTTTGTTTCAGTTTGCAAACATAAAGGACCATTATTTTTTTTTAAATGGGGAAAAAAGGATTAAATATATTAGTAAGTAATAGTGATGTGCTTTGAATTCTATGCCTTCTGTTAACTTCTGCCAAGCTATTGGACTCCTTAGAAATAATACACACAACATGGATAAATCTTAATATGCATTCATGTCATACATCCTAACAGCACAGAAGGCTCCTTCTGAGCAACTGTAGAGCATACTGTGGCTATGGATTAAAAAATACTGCATACTTGGCTATTATAGATCCATAATACATAGTCAGTTTTGCACCAATATCAAAACACATTATAAATTCTTATTAAAATATGAAAGTAACGATGCTTATTTAAATTCCAGCAACACTAACATAATTTTATAGCTGAAGGAACTGCAACATTGACAAAGGTATTCTAATTTTTCTTTCTTAAAATCTCTGAATATGAAGAATGAACACATTTTATGTAGTTATGAAGACTTTGGGGACCAATTCCCCAGTGTAGCCGACCGGAGTTATGAGCCCTCAGAGAGTCACAAGATGCCCTTAGCACCTTGCAAGATAAAGCCAACTTGCGATTTCTATGCTTTTTCTTCATTCTCTTCGTAACTTTCAAAATCAGGAAATGACATTTAGTTGCTCTTCTGCTAATCTCTTACATACCAAGTTTAAATTGGGGGTGATTGCTTACAGTATATGTATAAACTATGGAAGTCAGGGGGTTGTAGCTGCAGAGCAGACCTTTACTTTAGCTGGGTTAAATAGTTAGATTGTTGCTTATATGTATAAATAAATCCCTATTTCATCATGGCCGTACAGAAAACATGACATCCTTCTAAATTCATCATCAGGTTGCCAGGCAGACTCCAAAACAAAAATAATTCATTCAAACTGTTTAATCTACTCAGTGTAGATTGACAGTATCTTTATATATTTTTGAAAGCTCCTTTAACATTAGCTGATACTTTAGTGTGGGAAGAAACTAAAAGCTTTCTACATATAAAAGTTCATCGTTTACCTTCTCACAGCTATCAGATAAAAGCATAAGGGCAATGAAGCCACAGCTCTCAGATATATTACTCCCAAAGGACAGAACCCAAATGCATCAGCATCAGCAAAGGCAGCAGGTGTGAGCTTTGACTAAAGAACAAATGTTATACAAGAGAAAGACGCCTAAGAAGAGGTAACTGAGCCTATTAACGGCTCTGTGCCTGAAATAGAAGGGTTCTGCATCTCCAAAGAAGTGAAAGGGCTCTCACTAGAGGTAAATAAATAAATAAGCGAGAATACGACTTCAGATGTTTTAGTGAACTTTCTTATGAATGGATTGCAACACACAATGACAGAACTCCCTCAATTCCGCTTTTCAATAACTCCAAGGCACTAGGGATGTGACAGCATGATGAATACCACAACAGACAGCTCCAATATGGTACCATTTTACCAGATCAATATCTCACTGCAATATAAGAAAAAAAGAAGCTGATATTAGTCTACACAGTGTATTACAGATGAGGTACATTTCTTCTTACTGCACTCATGCTGAACCAAAGCAATAATTCATAGATGCCTTTAAAAGGTTT
This sequence comes from Ibidorhyncha struthersii, assembly GCA_013398815.1. NCBI lineage: Eukaryota > Metazoa > Chordata > Aves > Charadriiformes > Charadriidae > Ibidorhyncha > Ibidorhyncha struthersii. Next base: position 567,559 of record VZSZ01012177.1, read on the forward strand.
GCACACCAGCACATGCAAAAAAAGGCTAATCTTGGTTTCAACATCTGTTTGAACATGCAATAGCTTAAAGCAATAAGTACGTAGGATTCTGTGCATGTATCTATTAATCTACCTATGTGTACCACAAACACAATGATAAACATATCTGGAGACAGAGAGGTAACGGGATTTATGTATGCTGCGCGGTTCCTTCAGGAATAGCTTTCTTCAGGAACAGATTACTTTACATATTAATCAAACATTTCTTAGCAAGTCACTGTGTCCCTTCTACCCCCTTCTCCTACAAAGACATAGGAACATTTCTAACTGAAGCTACAGCGGGTACCGTTTTAAAAGTCTTCATTTGCCAACAGCAATCACAGGGTTTTTTTTCCCCTGTACTTCAAATAGGAAATGAGTGGGAGATCTCAGTTACTGCTGTGTGATAAGTGCTTGCAAATTTAACCTTTTTATAGCAACTACTGTAGCTTTCAAAATAGAAAACAAATATGATGCCTTGGTAAAAATAATATATTTAAGGCTAGCAGAAAGAAACTATAAAATAGACTTTATCAGAATACACATTTGCCTTTCATCTTCCCCAGTATTCTCAGAAGAAAACTAATGGGGGGAAAAAAATTCTCTGGTTGATTAATAACACTGGACTTTATTTCACTCTGATAATGCCATAAATGCCTGTCTTGTACACAACCTAATAGGTATTGTTGGACAGGTAAAATAATACAGCTATTTTTACCTCTGAAAATGTGGAACACAAATGATCAAATGAATTAATTCTGTTGTTTGTCAGCTGTCTTTAATTCCTGTTGATTGCTCTCCTTTCCAATACAGACTATAGAAGCCAAAATTTAGACTACTTTAAACTTCTGTTACATTCAAGAATACCTACAGATTATGTGCCAGTTTACATCTTTTTTCACTTTCTCTCTCTCTTTTCCATTTGGTTTGTTTTTTTCAAAGGTAACACTGCTTAAAGGATACAGAGTGCTTGGAAATACAACTGGAAATTACTATGTAACGTAAAGTTAATTTTTAAAATTAACAATGTGTATAGTTAATAGCACATCATTCCCAATGTGTAGTTAAAAGGACTTTATGAAAATTAACTATGGTACGGTAAGTTGAAAGAGAAGCTGAACATTTTATTACAGCAAGAAAAAAACAGGGCCAAACTATTTAACTCCATCACTGGCTTATAGCTACATAACTATATACCACAGACCATCACCAGAGCGATAATTGTGACAAACAGTATCAAGTGCCAGAGCTCCCTACAGGAAGGTATAACAAATTTAACTCTCCTATGAAACTGGATCAAACCCAGATGGACTGAGACATCTGTAGTTCAGAATGAATCAAAAATCTGAGGTTCAGGACACCAAAAAATTTGAGGTTTAGAACTCAAATTTTTCAGCAGTCTCTCCAGAACAGCAGGAAGATATACAACTGTAACGGAAGTCCCTGCAAGTGAGCTTCATGGAAAAGGAAAAGAATTCAAAGACTCAGGAAGGAAAACTACAATAAAATCATAATAGAATTCATAAGCAAAAAATGCCAGAACACAAATACTTCTTGGGCTTCATTCTGGTCTCTGTTGATGTGATTCAAAGCACAGAAGTTACCTACTAAGTGAAAGACATGAAAACGATAACCTGTTTACAGCACTGGTCCCTTTTTTATTAACCTTCTGGACGTACAAATGAGGGGATGATGATGAATCGGACACCCAGATTCTCTAACTCTGTATGTACTTTGTACTTGAAGCAACAGTTGAATGCTCCAAGTGGAAGCCTTAAATAGACATGAAATGTAGGACAAAAGAAATAATCAGTAGAATGTATAAACTAACAGGATTAAGAAATAAATCACGCATGCATGTAATACCGAAGTATACCAAAGAGTACATATACTCTCATTGAAAGAGTGATTATTTGATTCCATATGAGCAGCCATCTGATGTCATATCACTTTGCATTTGACTGCAACCATTCTTCAAGTCACGCACTGTCTTTTTCCACGCATGCTTTAATTGGTAGCATCCGAGAAACCTGGCCCATAAAAAAGCACAAAAGCTACCACTAAGTCCATCTAGCAGGCTACCTAAAATTTTATCTCCCTAATTTGCCATAGAGAATCTGTACATATTTCAAGGCAACGACACCATTCATGGGACTGAAGCGCTAATTACGTAGTCGCTCTTTCTGTTTTACAGTGGCCCAGATTCTGGGTGCCACTCAAACAGCAAAGTTCTTGTCCCGAAGAGTAAAGATGGTGGGGCTGACATACAGAAGATGAAAAGAATGCAAGACGATCAACCAAGCTGGTACTTAATGCATATATATCCATAGCTATAAATACATCTGTTGAACTTGACAAGACTACTAAAGGTTACATTCACACACAGGCCTTAGCAAGTTGAGCTCTAACTCACTGCTCTACAGTGAAGAACCGATAACTCTGTTATGTGTTGCACAGTACTACATCAAAATTTGTCATTTGTTCAACTTCTAAATTCCTGATAGTGAATAATTACATAAAGAAAGGTGAACAGACTCCTAAAGAATGAGAAACTTTTCATGATGAATACACATTTAACCATTCTGAGATCGAATTCAGACATACTCAGCTCAAAGATTGAAGAAACTGAGTGAGAAACCTGGACTATTACTTTTCTGCATAGTTGCAAAACCCCCACTGTGAGCTGAGAATTTAGGAAAATACCCAACTGCTTAAATGTGGATTGTGTTAGTTTTGTAGCTTTATGGACCCTTAGCTACAGTAACAGAACCTTTCTGGTTCCATTTCCTTTGTTCTATACCGTTCAAAATACCATAAAACCTATTTTACAATAAAGTATAAGAACTTTCCCAGTATGTGTGCTAAGTTAACATGGACATTTCTAAACAAGAGATACTCCACAGAAGACTTGCAAATTCTCTAAAACACCGATTAGAACATAGTGTCAAATATAAAAAAGGAAAAAAACCTTTAATCGATCGGAATTTTACCCTTCCACTACAACCAATTTAGGTTTTGTACAGTCCTTAGTACAATGAGACCTGTGACTGTGGCACTGTGGCACTCTGATGACAAGTCAGTATTTTAATAAATCTGAGTGAATATAAATGACATATTTGTGAAGCCTAAACTGCTGAAATTCCTACAGAAATTTTCATGATTTTTTTTCCTAAAATTAATCAACATTTCTGAAAGGCCTTGCAACGTAATCACCTAACAAAATTATATGACACCAAAAAAATCCAGTTTCTTAAATCTAACTTTTTTCTTAAGTAGCCCTAGTTTAAAAAAATCCAACGAGTTATTAATAACATCAACATTGCAAGATAAGCATTGTAAGATCTAAAAAGCTAAATCACTTCAATGAATGAGAAGACCTAAGATGTATCAGAGAAAAAAAATGAGAAAAACTGAAGACTCCACCTTCGTTAGTAGTAGTAAACCCAATGTGAGGCAAATGTCCCAGATTTGTTAAATATTATGATTGCTATTAAGTATGGCTTTGTCGTGAATCATGTTTGTGCCTTTAGTGACTCCTAAACAGACAGAGGCAGGTTATATGTCATGGACTAACAAAACACCATTTCTAGGGAAAATATTTAGGAAATTTCATCGAATGGAACATCATGTAATTGAACATAAACTCAAAGTGTACTTTTCATCAAAATATCTAATACTGCATCATCGTACAGCTTAAACATCATTTAGGAGCTCTTCAGTAGCACATAAATCTAAGGTGAAACATCTCAAAGGGCGTAATTCAGAGAAACCACGACTACTTGTAGCTTAGTTTTAAAAGAAGTTAATATCTCTGATTAGTGCGAGATTTCGGGTTTAGCCCAAACACAACTTCTTAAAAAAAAAAAAAGAAAAACCAAACCACAACAGACAGACTACTTACTGCAGCTTTAAAAAAATAAACAAAAAAAAAACCACCCAAAAAAAACCCAGAAAGTTGAAACTATTACATTTTGGGGACTCTGTCCCGAGGACCGGCTCCCGTGCACTGCGACAGGGCAAAGCAGCGAACTCCCCCTCACATGCTGCTGTCGCAAGTCTTTGTCTCTTTTTCCTGTAGTCCTGTTTAAATTCTCACCTTGCTCTGCCCTTGTCATCAAGTCATTCAAGCACAAAGCAGGGAGCACGGGAGTGTTTACTCATTTCCCAAGTCCATTATCTTACACATTAATCACTGGTCTGGAACTTTTGGACAATGCTGAATCTGTTACCTTTTATTTTTTTTTTTTTTCTTTCTGGCTGCTTTACTCTTGGGTCCGATAGTTCACCGGTTCCAAGCTGTACTTACTCGTGATGACCTTTACATCTGATTATTTAGCTACTCTTCCTTTTTTCTTTTTTTAAGACTTCAAAACCAAACAAATGCATGAAGTTAGCGACAGTGTTTTCCATCTTTAAAAGTTGCGCTTGCTTGAGGAAACCACAGATTTAACTCCCCCAAATCTAAAAGGTATTTTCCACGTATGAAGGGCAAAGCTAAAGATATAGGACGTGTCTCTAGAAAGGACTGGAGAGAGTTTATTTTCTTTAGAGCAACTAGGTTTCTTTGGAAAACCTGAAACAAGCACGCACACCCCCTTTTTTATTATTATTATTATTATTGTTAATGAAAAAGCAGTGAAAAGTTATTTCTGAATGCAGGAAGTTGTTGAAGAAATACATCTTGTTAAAGAAAAAAAAAAAGGCATAAAGTTTATCTGCAATAATGATTGAAAAAGCAAAATAGGTGTAAACCTGGACAGCTGGAGGCTCTTGAACTACACTTGTTAAAAGATTTGTTTGTGAAACACGCATTTTATTGCCTTGTATGCATGTTATAATGAGGCATGGACAACTGCAACATTACACTTAATGATTGCATTTCTTGTTTCAGCCAGTTTCCTCGTCCTCTTGCAATTAACGCTTTCCCAGATCACCCAAGGCTACTTTGGGGGGGGGGGGGGGGGGGGGAAGAGAGGAGGNNNAAAAAATCTGAAATTCACATAAATGAGCAATGTCAATAGTTTAGAAAGAGTTTACTTAGAGAACAAAGGGCCCTTATGAGGCACTAGTGAGAAGAAATGGGGAAAAAATGAGTCCTCACAATGTCGCCCTTTTCTCCCCGCGACTTGTTATCAAGCAGCCCGCGCGCGAGCCCCTCCCCATCTGCATGAAAATACGCCGTCGCCCCATTCACTT
>VZSZ01012177.1:572998-664688 GCA_013398815.1 Ibidorhyncha struthersii
AAGAGGAGGAGGGGTTGGGACGGACACACACACACACACACACACACACACGGGGGTGGGGGGTGGTCTTTTGAGCGGGCGTCTATCACGCTGCCATGGGAAAGCGAGAGGCGAATGATTCTCAGTGGCTTCTGATTTCCAGTATTTGTTCAGCATTAGGGCCCACTTATCTCCGGGAGAAAAAGCAACATGTAGAGAGAAAGTGACAGGCAGAAACACGCTCCCTCGCCCCTCCATTCTCCCCGCGCTCTGTATTCAAACAAGGGGGCCCTATTACACTGAAAGCTCCGGATCAGCCTCACTCAATTATCGCCGCTAATCCTTATAGCTCTATAAAGTAAATATTTCATTACAATTTCAAATAAACAGTCACCCAATCTAATGAAGCAAGAACTCAAAGTGGCAATGTCATAGAACTTGTTACCATCATCAAAGGGAAGGACACAGGCCTGGCTGTTAATAAAGTTAAGGGGGGGAAAAAAAATAAAAAAAAAAAGAAAGGTTCCCGAGCAGATTCACGAGAAGGGTTTTTTATTATTATCATTTATTATTACTCACTTTGACCTTTTTGTCTTTCCAAACATTCTTCAATCGTCAAAAACACCTTCGTTTTCTTATCGGCTACTGCTTGCGCACTGGGCTCCATTTGCGGGAATTGGTTGAGGGACAGTAAACGTTCACAACTCACATTAAAATTTAGCATCCTGCCAGAGCTCCCTGGCATCTTTCAAAACCCAGACTTACTAGTTTCATCAACTTAACACTATTTTAATAGAACTGATACTGTTAAAAAAAAAAAAAAAAAACAAACAAACATGTAAATTCATACAAATCTCCACAAAAAAACCCTCTTTTATTTTCCTTTCTAGAGTCTTGCACTTAATATTTCTGCTGGATACTTATATGGGAAGATGTCAGCCCCAAGACAGGCAACGATAGGTAACAGGGTATCTTGTGCAGCTGTTCGTTCAGGACCCCAAACCTTTTCCCAGTTCAGATAAGGCAAAGGTAAGAAACACACTTTGCAGGTACACAGCAGCACTGGCATTCCCTGCTCTTTTAGGCAAGCACATCATAAAACCCTTTCTATAAACTTTGATTAACTTGGGTTACCTTTAAAGTAGCTTGGCTTTACTATCCACAATTTTTACAACAGAAAAACGCTACACTAAGTTTATGTCTTGCATCTCTTTTCAGCAAAATTTTAAAGATGTCCTCTTCCTCCTGCCCTCATCTCCTGGAGGACTTTCCCACTCCCCTCCTCCTTTTTTTTCCCCTCCCATTCAATTNACAAATGAAATGGGCTTTTCTTCTGTCAGCTGTTCACAGAGGAGATACCCAGTGCCTCTTTGAGAAATACAAGAAATACTGAGATCTCAGAGCTAAGAACCCTGGGTCAGCATGTAAAATTTACCCCCACCCCCTCCTCCCCCGAGTAAATATTCAACGAGCAGTCTCCTTAGGTCCTGCTCACATTCCCATGTCATCCACACGTCCCAACACTAACCCAGGGTTTAATGCTAAAAATACCCCTACAAGGCACTATTTCGGGCTCTGTGCAGTCGTCCTGCAATCTCAGCAAAACACTAGGAATCAAACTAGCTGATTTCTGCCTCATATGTCATCACCTACAATCAACTGGTACCAAAAAAAAACCCAAACCCCCAAAACCAAAACCCCAGTCACAGTAATTCAGAGATTCCATTTCAAGGAGGTAAATTTTAAGTATATAAGTCTAAGTAAGCCAACCGCTCGAGAACTATGTTGAAAAAAGCAATATTATCTCCCCAAAATGTACTGGTACACCTATGTAAGCCAGTTATCTATGCACGCAGACGTAACTGGTTGCAACCATGCAATTCTATGGATAAGGAAAGGGAATATCCATCTAAAACTCTTAGAACGAGATAGTCACAGAAACACTGACAGAATAGCACAATAAAAACGTATCCGTGGCCATAATGCTGGTAGATACCACGCTGCATAAATACAGAAAAGAGAGCCACAAGTAAGAAATTACCATATGTATACAGACATCTTTCAAGCACACTTTAGCGCCTGTCATAAGCGGACCTGATAAAATTAACCCGTACAGAGAAGGCTAACATAAAATCCTATACCAATTTATGCACTTAATACAATATTTGAGTGTTATACTGGAAGGTCTTGAGAATGTTCTTCTGCAAAGTAGTGAAGCTCACCCTCAATTAGTAGCTACCCATTACCCCAAATTACTGCCATTCAGATGTCAATCAGTAAGGATGCGCTACAGGAATTAAAGGAAAGAAGTCATTTACCACAAGTATTCCCCCAAAGATTGCATTGTCTTTATTTCTTCAGTTATTCTGTATACATTTTTATCCCTTCGAAATTATTTTTCACTTTTGATTTCCACTTCAGTACTTAACTATGATTCAGAAATATACAGCTTTTCCAATGGAAAAGAAAAAAAAAACAAAACAAACAAACAAACCAAAGCCAGTTCGCTATTTCACATCTGTAAATCACAAGATTTACACCAAGAGTCTGATTTTAGTCCAGGCACAGTTCCCTCAACTCTTGCTAATCAATGGTGAAATAAATCCTGAATGCTTTAAAGTGCTAAACATAATTTCCTTATCTTAAATATGAATATTCAAACATAATAGCAACCATTAGGTCAAGTCTAGGTAAAAGGGCATTTTTAATGGTTTATTTGTTTTTTTGACTCCTGACACATTGTTTTAAACAAATGCTGATCTTTCAGATAAAAGTAGAATTTTCACTGGAGAAAAGCATTACATTGTCAACTGAAGATAATATTTGCTCAAAAAATATGGGATAATGAGAAAGCCGAGAGTTCCTACTCTCCTTTTCCTACTGCTGATTGAAAAGGCTATGCTAGGATAAAAGGAATTTATGACCTATAACAAAACTAAAAACTGGAATATAGCTCCTTCATTTCCAGTAACTCCTTTGATGAACTTCAAATTCAAATTAATGTATGATTCAAAATTTGGGTTTATATTATGTACTTTGATACAGATAAGAGCCTTTTTTAATTTGTTCAAATTAACAAAATTAAGTTTGACTTAAAATTATACAGCAAGATATTTACAAAGATATTTGTCCTTTCATAAAATGCATTAAATAAAGGTTAAGACTTCACAGTTTTAGACTTCTTGAGTACAGAAAGCATATTTCTTAAATCAGCAAATGTACTTCCCTGGTAAATATAAAAGGCTATTTCTGTTTGAAAAAGAGTAAATAAATTATCATATAGGATGTATTCAGAGTCTAAAAAGGAGAACAGATTTAGTAAGCAAGTTTACAAAACACATCAGATTTCATTTTACATTTATTTTCGTTTCCTAGAGCAATAAATAGAGCAATGGAAGTCTCTCCCCATGTAGAACAGAAATCTGTGCAGAAATACAGCTGCAACAGACACGGATCCATCCTGTTCCAGCCTGGACTATGGGGAAAGTGAGGGGTAAAATCCCACCTTGTAACCACAAGGTCCATGTAGTTGGACAGCGTATCAACTTCAGCCTAGACCCTTATTTTAAATTTGGCTACTCTTCTCCAAATGATTGTGACTTAAAAAAAAAAAAAAAACGTAAATAAATTTGAAAAACTACACAGAACAAGCAACACGGATTATCTTTTCCACTTTAATAATTTCCATTGCCATATATACTCCGTATATTTATAGTGCTAATATATTTTTTTACTGACTTAACATACAAAACTATTTACCAACAAGCATGCATATGAAGAAACAAAACAGAATATAAAGTATTCCGAAAAAAAAAAATTAAAAATAACCATAATTTCTTAATGCCATTTCACTGATTTTTAAATTCCTTTCAAAGTGTTTGGAATAACCCAGCTTTGTTTCATTTTCTCTTGATGTCTTTTCTTAAACGTGTTTGACTGCTTATTGCATTGCTTTTGAAAAGTCTGATACATGAAACAATAGATGAGTGTAAACATCTCACCAAGGAATGCAAAATGTTTCATTCTGTAGCTAATAATTATTTCTTAACATATGCAATCAATACAACTTTTCACATATCATTCCCTTTATTCTGCTCTTAGCTATAATTATGCGTCTTTAGATAATATTAATATTAGGTTTGGTTATTTCCTTATTTGTTCTTTCCTTACTTGTTGATAACTGGATTTTAGGTTTGCAGGCAAATAAATTTTGAAATAAAACATTTTGAGATACACGAGAAATGACTTGAAGATAAAGACAAGGGTCTCCGTACAGTCAAATGGTAAGAAAGTCCTTAGATCTACAGTCAGGCATTTTAAGGACAAGTGCTTGAAGGTTCAGGGTTGGGCAAGTGATACTAGAGCTGCACATAATCAATACAATTAAGCAGGTGGAAAAGAGATGAGGTTTGATGTCCTGGAAGCTGCAATTAAAATTGATTACACTTTTGAAAAATACTTGACATAAAATACTACAGTATGTAAGTAGCATTCTCCATCTCTCCACGCGCTCATCCAGCCTGTATGTCTCCAGTCTTTTGTTCAAACCTGAACCTCCTCGCCACTGGCTGGTGAACTTCTGAGCAGAGCTTCCCAGGACGGGCCAACTCCCCCCGTTTCATCAAAACTGAGCCCACTTTTCCCACAGGGGCTCACCGATACGTTGCAAGCTCACACCCTCAGGGCTAGATCCGGGCAAGGTGACTAGAAACCCTGGACCTGAGGTCCACACACTCACAGGTGTTAGGAATAACCAAGACCAAACAGGCACAGAAAGCCTGCTGGTACTGAGAGGAACCGCTTCTTCACCGTTTCTTGGTATATTTAATCAGAAGATACGCACTACTACCACTTTATGCCAATAGGTGAGCAAAGTAGTCAAGCAGGACCTTCACCCTGATCTCAGCTTTCCTAGGTGTACCAAACCCAGGTTATTCAACGCTGAAAATCCAAGCGTTTCAGCTTGCGCAGGGGAAGCGCAGTAGAAACTAAAAGACAAGGCACGGTATTTTCTTCCCGAGGATCTTTATTTTGACCAAAATCTCTGCAAGCTAGAGCTTACGGGTACAGTAATTTTCATGATTCTAATTCATAGCTACAAGCATGCTTCATTTGCTTTTTAATGCAAACATTTGAGCTGTTTGCATTTATTTTCTGAGAAACACAACTGAAACCATGCAGTGTAATCTTATTTTTTAAACAAATACTGCCCAATTATAAGGAAGGAGTACCTCAAAAACATAAATGTCTTTTGATGCATCTTTGTTTTCTAAAAATGTTTTCCCCTAAAACTTTCCTACCCGTTTTGATCTATAGCATAATTTTTAAAAGTAAAAAAAATCATTCGATATGGAATTAAAGTAAGCATAACATTTGGATAAGGTTGAAAGGTGGTTAAAGGGGTAAGATTTTAAATGCAAACAGAATAATAATTAATTGCTAAGGTGCTTTTGGGAAAAATCATACACTTGACCCAAGCTGAAGGCTGAAATATTAATCTGTTTCTATGACAGAGATCAAGCTTCATAGTCGCTTTTTATCCTCCTCATAATAGAAGCAACAGTTGTAAACCATAATGTTATAGTTCAAACAATGCCCCCCCTAAGACTTCAAATTTATTATAGCATTCATCTCCAAGACAAAAGACCTGGTACAGGAAAAAAGCTCTTTTTAGCAAAAAGCATGGTTGTTATTTATGGCTCAGATGCGAAGAATGAGTTTGGGGAATTTATCAGAGATGAAGGTATGAAATGTTTTAGCTTGTTCTTCTCTCTCTAATCCATAAACCATTTTCTCAGCCACCCAAGTGAATTCTAATGGAACAGGAGTGATGAAATAATATTTTCCTAGCCCTTTAACACTTTGCCTACTGTGTGCATTGTGTGACTTGTTCAGGGAAAACACAGGAGCTTATAGTTACAAATCTTTTAAATCAGAAAGTAAAATGATCTTGTTAATAAATTATGTAAAATGGCCTTATGGGAAGATTCAACATACCACCGAGTGCTTGTGCCCACTATCAAACCGTATTCACTCACAACCGTTCTTACAAAAGGACTTTTTTTTATTAATCTTTTGTTTGATAGTAATGTGAATTTCCTGTGGATGCCTTGGAGTTATCCAGTCAGCCCGTAACTATCTAATTTGCTCTGGGTAGCAGGAAGGAGAACAAAGATTACTGAAGAGCCCCTTAGTTTGCCGAAGAATAACACAAAAAAAAAGAAAAAAAAAAGATGCAGTATGAGACCATGCGGCTTTTATATTCTCTGAGATGTAACCAATGCCTTGCCTGGTTAGATTTTATGGCAAGCAGTATTGCTGTGACAGAGACGTTGAAGACTGCTGCCCTCACCTCCCAATTGCCATGCTACCCTGCTACGCAGATTTCTTCACGCATAAAACATATTCTTCCCTCCCTCTCGGTTTTCACTGAGTCTGACGGCTTTGTAAGCCCCCCATGACCACCAGGGCCACCCCAAATGCTCCTTCCACACAGAACAGATTCATGGAAGAGCATCTGTTTGTCCAAAGCTGCAGTGGTCCTTTACTGGACATGTCTAAAGCTTCGTTATGGTAACAAACTTGTTTTGGTCTTCTCCTCTTGAATATTTAAGTGAGTCTAAATTCTGAACTTGCAGTCTCAGGAGGTTCAGGTGTTTCAGCTGCAGACCTTGAACCTAAGGTCCAAAAAAACCTCCAGGGTTAAGTTTTCCTACAGAATGCATTAGGTGCAAATAGCAGCTTGGCTTCAGGAATCCCTTAGTACTTGACAGAAGAGTTAAGTTGGTTTTGTATCCATACACATAGACAAAGAAGTTGGGGGCTGCTGGTACAAGAGTATGTGCCATTTCATTTATGGAACAACAGACAGCATTAGACCGAGTTTAACAAGACTTTGATTGGAAGCAATGTCTGCCATTAGCCATTACTTGATGGTTATGCTGATAAAATTTCAACAGATCTAGCCTACTGTTCCTTTAAATCTCTTTCCCTATTACCTGTCTTCTACAACATCTACAGCAAACGACATATTACTCTTCTGTGACACATGGACTCCTCCATTTAATAATATATGCCTAATTATATTGCCAGGTCCTGTCCTGCTGAAGTCAACTGGAGAGTTGCCAATGACTTTCCTGAACAGAGAAACATATATATACACACAATGAAAGAAGATAGGGGAAATACATACTTTACAGACAAATTGTTTCTCCTCTAGCTCATTTTACATCATATTTCAAAAGAAACGTACATTGACTTCAAAACAATAAAGTGAAGCTATTCATAAGAACAAGAAACTGCAGAGTAGCCAGAAGGAAAAACAAAAAAATCCCACTTAACAAATAAAGTAAGGAGGAAAGAGATAATACAGCATCAATCCCCCAACTTTTTTTTCTATCTTTCTTTTTCTTTCTTTCCTTCCTTTTTCTTTCTTTCTTTCTTTCTTTCTTTCTTTCTTTCTTTCTTTCTTTCTTTCTTTCTTTCTTTCTTTCTTTCTTTCTTTCTGTGATGGGCTGGGGTATTCACATACCTTCCATTTGCACACAGCTTTTGCCTTCATTGAAAAATAATCAAGTTCTACGACTGCCTTTAGCTTTGCCATGATTCTCATTTATAAAAATATTTTCCCCTTTGTTCATGTGCGAAGGAATCGACTATAGGAAAATTGCATAATTGCACATCTTCCTCTATGCTTTTTTCCTTCTAAGTGCAATATTATCAACTCTGTTTTAAGTTCACACTCTGAGTTGGGAGAACATGCAAGAGCAAGAACTCTTCTATTCATTAAAGTACAAATTGCGCACCCACTCCGCTACAGAATTGTGTTTCTTTTCTTTCTTCCATTCCCCATCTAAGAAATCTAATCTAAAGCAAGACATGGCTTTTAGAATCGTCAAAGGCCCATCCCTTCCCCTCCAACTCATCCTTTCTATGGCCCTCCTCAGAACTGGGCTGGGGGTTGGGAGGGGAGAAGAAGGAGGGGGAAGGAGGGGAGATATTTTAATCTGGATCGATTACTGCTCTGATTCACAGCGCAGCCCCACAAAGAGCGGTAGAACGTAAAACTGAGCGAACAGCGCAGGGAGGAGAGCGGCGCAGGCTGGCCACCGCTCTTGGACGTGGAACCGCTGCCCAGCCCCACTGGCCAGGCTAGATGTAGAGTCTCCCCCATAAGACTGGGACCTATTAAGAGTGAATCTGCGGCAGAGGACAAGGCTCGCTATGTCTCCCTCGCTATGTCTCCGTTGTAAAAGCAAGCTGGCCGCTCTCTTTACAATCTATTCATGCCAGTCACCCACAAAGCAAAATGCTTTCCTGATTTTTTGCAGGCTGCTTTCCTCTTCCGAAGAAGGCAACGTGACAGCATAACCCCATCTTCAGCGGAGGAAAAAAAAGCTTTAGTAACACAACATTTTTCTCTTAATAAATCATTTTTAATGACTTCCAATAAATCATCTTGTAATCACATTCCTTTACCACTTAAGCCAGTCAAAGTATACCTCTCACAGTTAAAATATTAATGTATTCACATTTCGTGTAAAATTATAACTCGCAGAGAGGGAAACTAACTGGAGAGAAATCAGCTTAATTCATTTGAGAAAGCAAAGGTTATAGTATAAGTTTTTAAAGTTTCTCTAGCAGTAAGCAGTTCATAATTGCTACTCGGTATTTTCAACACCATTTCTGATCAGCATTTCACTACTCCGTGTGCACATATACACGCTCCCTGGATACATCCATTTCCACATACACACACAAACGTAATATACATAAACCATACTGTTTTGTCAGTTTAGTAACATTCCAAGCACTTCTGAAGCAGCAGATTATGCAAAAAGACCTGGTGAAATGAGGCATTTAACACCGTAACTTCCCATCACATATTTTGCATTCCCGATGTCCTGCAGGAATTCTGAAGATTCTGATGTTTTCTTTTTCTCTGCAGTTTCATCGCAGTGATTTCTGAACTACAATTTACATCTGCATCACACTACTTTGCCCTGACACAGAAATGAAAGTTAATTAGTTTCTATGACAACCTGATGCATGAAAGGACCACAGGTTCTTTCACATTTGTAAATACATTCCAACTTAGTATTCAGGGTGCAGAGTGTATCAGCATTAAGTACAAATAATATGAGTTTGTTTTTAGTAAGGCAGAAAAGAGGACTTAAGTCAGATGACGTGATTCATCGGAGCATACATTTGTCAATGAACAGATAAGTCCCAATTTATTTCTCTCCTCTTTAAAGAAGTCTCCAAACTTCCATTAGAAAAGAGTATTTAGATGTGAGCTGGCATTCCCTTTAAAAGGTTTGTCAGAAACTGAGGACCAAAACCAGATGGAGTTGTTTTTTCACCTTATTTTTGCACAACAGCATTGAGCATTTTTATTTTTGTAAAAGTGTATACCTTTAAAAGTATTTCAAGGTATGCAGTCTTACTCACATTCAAAAATCAATGCAAATAATAAGCTTAACACAGCAGTCTGAGCTAATGGTGTGTGTTGACTCCCACAGTCATCCATGCTAGATTTTTTCATAACAGGTCCCCAAAACAAAACCCCAAAAGAGTATGTGTTCCAAAACATTCCTTCCTTTTTTAAAACTCCATCGTGAAATTTAACTGTGGAGGTGTCCTGCTTTTACTCACGCGTTCAACACAACAGACAGTTGTTCCTTATCACACCGAGCACCCGAGACGAGACCCTTGAGCACCGGAACCTCCCCGTGACCGTAGCCAGGCCTCCTGCTTCCCGGGAAGAGCTGTGGGAGGAGGACTCAGCAACATTTCTCACATCAAGATTGTCCTGCAACATGTCACCCAGACAGTCCGCCCTGTCTTTTCTCTAGGAGCAACAGGGTGCCAGGCCTGGGAGAGCCAGATGAAGAACCAAGCCAGGGCGAGCCCATGAAGGGACTTCTACCGGGAAGACCGGCAAGACGTAGTTTCCCAAGCATCAGCTCCCCGTGAATTGCACAGATATGCCAGCTGAGGTAACTCTTGAAACATATTGTACGTCCACAGGTTTTCTTCTAGCAAGGAGACAACATCGGGAAGGTGTGTAAATATTACATGTATTCTTCCCCCAAGAAAACCAGGACTGCATCCTTTCCCCAGCATGCACATGGGTCGCCTAAGGGGAGTCTGTTGGGCCGAGGAAAACTGTATCCTGAAGATATTCAGGACAAGAGAAGAGAACAAGTCTTTACACATCAGCGTCAGACGATCTGCCCCATATCGCCCACATTGTCACAAAACAATTGCACTGTTTTTTGTTGAAGTCATTACAAACATTTTCTAAATAATATGGACAGTGTATAATTGAAGTCATGCACATAAGTACTGTGACCAAATCAGGTTACTTATTCCATAAGCAAAAGAAGAAAAAGGAGGAAGTATACAAAAAAGTAGCTCTTTACTATTATTCTCTGACTTCTTTCAGAATGAGGAAACGAGTGTCACAAGAGCAAGCTAGAGCTGAGATACAAATGCAGGCGTTCCTCCCTCTCTGCCCCCAGAGGTAGAAGAACCCCTCTGAATAATTTCCCAGTAAGACGCTGATGCAAATAATGAGGAGTTATTCCACCTAACGATGGGCTCAAGGACTGACCCTGCAAGCTGCTTGCTTGGGTGGACCCCTGAATTTGTAAAGGCTTCCAAGACTCCTTCTTGCACAACTGAAATCTAATTGCCAATGTTCTCCAAAGCTATTTTCTTCCATCCCAGCTCCGAAGCTTGTAAAACATGGGGCTCCTGGTTTCTAATCAGAAACCCAGAAACCTATAAACAATGTGTAACTTACAGATGCCCTTCAGTGCATCAGAACGCTTTTTAGTACAGCTCTAAAACCCTAAATCACTCCGTATTATTTATCTCCAAACTTCCTCATATTTTAAATGTCATGGTGTCAGACTAAGTAATAAAAAGTTTAAAAGCTAATAACTGAACTTGACTAGTAACACCTGAACACTGTATTTAAGACTGGAAATACCGATGGGATATTTATATTTTCCATTTAAAGAATTATTACTATTATTCTCGATTTTTTGCCAATAAACCAGAATTCAGACTTAAGACTTTAATCACAATGACAATGTGACTACGCAATCTTCAGCACGTACAGATGCAGCTGTAAGCTAATCATAAAAAATAGTATTTCAGATGATCACACGTTTTTCAGCTTCACCTGCTCTTCTAGAGATTTTTCTTAACTATAAATTGAGCACTGAAACTTCATTTGCTTTTCACACTAAATTGCCTCCAAGATTTTATATTCATTAAAATAAATGCCACAAGTTGCGTTTTTAGATTGTGAAACTTTATCCTCATAAAATAGCATATTACAGCTAAATCCTCACGTACAGGTAAAGCATAAAGACAAATATAAGTTACGCTAGCAGATCAAGCACTTTTCCTAACATGGGGAAATAAGTGGCTCCTTTCACCTTAAAAAGTTAATACGAAAATGCTTCCCCTCTCAAAACCAACAAAAACCCACTTAAATACTAGCAAGTCATGCCTGACATTTGTATAAAAACAAAAATAATCTGCTGTCAGCAAAACGTCCGAGTGCCTCTGTCACTCCTCTCGAACATGAACCTTTCCTTGACTACAAGGGTTTTGCTGTTATACTACACTCATTAGAATGGAATTTGTGTTAACTTCCATGTACCACGACTTACTAATAGGATTGCTAGCAATTATTATACTGAAATGAAATCAGCACAAACTATTAGATCTGTTTAAACAAGTTAAAAATAAACCTTGATTAAATGTTCTTTTTAAAGAAACTGCTCATTAGGGCTGCAGGGCCTTCCGATAAATTGGTGTTTCATTAACATCAAAGCATGAATCAAGTTTAAACTCACTTACCAAACAAGTTATACTTAAAAAACAGCTTTAAAAAATAACCTGGATTACAACCATCATATAAGATAGTAACTAAATGGGCTCCTTATTTACAGAGGTTCGGAGATTTCAAAAGGGAAAATGTTTTCCATGAGGCAGGAGGGAAAGGATATAGAGCAGAACTGTTGGTATCCACCAGCATGGGATTTTTTCCCTGAGCTGGGATGCACGTTGCCTTTTGCTCGTACGGAGCCAGAAAGGCACTGTGGGTATTGAACTTGCGAAAGAAGACAAAAGCACACTGTTTACTTCCAGTGTTCTTACCTATNAACTTGAATAAGGCTTAGGCAAGCCATGCATATTTGCTTGAATATTTTCGGTTTTCTGTTTCTAAACCTATTGTCTGTCCTGTAGGCTGAGGATACACATGCTATGTGAAATGTGTGGTGAAAGGATGGAGGTTAAAAGTGACAAAAGCTTGCAAAGCTGCCTGAGAGGAAAATGTCGTTTTCCCAAGCATGCTGCAATGTTGCAGTTTGTCCCGAGAACTCAGACTCGACAATTTTATCACATGTATTTAAAAAATAGTCTAATTAACAATTCTCCTGCCATCCCTCTCTAATGAGAAGAAAGACTTTACATGCTTCTTGAAAAGGCAATGCTGAACTGGGCAGCTTCTCAACAGAAAGATGATTTTATAACACTGTCTCGCAGTCATAAGAATTATTAAAAGACATGGATTAACAGTAACTCAGTATAAACAAATGGACTCATTACATTATACCAAATAGTACGTATATTTTGAAAAACATTTTTAAAATGGCTTTTCAATATCACTATCATAACAGATGATACAGTAATTTTAACCGCAACTTAGTCTGCCCCTTCCTGCTTATACCTTCTAAAACATACTAGCTACCTTTCCTGCACCAGTATTGCAAAAATGTTCTGGTTTAAAAAGGAACAAACCTCCCAGTTTAAGTAATTAATATTCCTTAATTAAATTCACCAA
Source organism: Ibidorhyncha struthersii (assembly GCA_013398815.1). NCBI lineage: Eukaryota > Metazoa > Chordata > Aves > Charadriiformes > Charadriidae > Ibidorhyncha > Ibidorhyncha struthersii. Next base: position 585,843 of record VZSZ01012177.1, read on the forward strand.
GCCACAGACAATGAATTCTTTATAAAACTGTGAGCTTGCCTAAAGCAACAAAGTCACACTTTTGTTAAAGCATTTTTAGTGTGTATTTTGCACAATTTTTTAAAGTTTAACCTCTGTGGATCAATGTGCTTCCTTAAAAGACTTTAATAAATTAAAGTGCAGAGAGCTTTTTTTCACCAGGCAGAAAAAGCTGATGAGACAGGTTTAGTTTAATCTCAGGCAATAGAAGTCATTAACCATTCTCTCAGGGATTAAAATATAGCTTGCCCTTTTCTTCTCTCACTTATCATTAGCATCACTTTAATCTCCCAGCGTTTCACACTGCTATTTTAATCATTACTTACTGCCTTTTGACAAGTGCAGAACATGCTTTTTCTCATTGAGGCAATATCCTGGTTTTAGCTGACAAATGTAGGACATAATGTAAAAATATCAAAGTGACATCTCTTAAACACACCTTCATCATAAAAATCTCTAAAGTTACAATATTCCTTTGTCTAATGTTTCTATTGAAATTATCATTTGAAAGGTTTCTCTCTTCCACAGAGGCAAAAGTTTGTTCTAAATAACACAACAACTAATTTCAGTCGACAGATACAGAGAGTACAAACATTTCAGGGATTTTAAAAATATACACCTTAACATTTTCGTATATCCAAGACACACGTTCATAAACTTTCAGGTATTTCTTGAGAGAGAAATCTTCTTCCAACATAACCAGACAGAACTCAAATGAATCATGTGAAATGCTGACCTGCATTATTTGATATTTTATTGCTCACTAGCCTTGAAAAAAATAAACTAAGTATCTTTCTCTGTCACTTAGGTATTTGTCACTTACTTGCTTTCAAGATGAATTTCAGGGGGGGAGGTGGCGAAGTTAATGTCATATATAATATTGTTCTGAGCAAAGAGCAATATAAAAAGCTTTCCAATTTTGTATTGAATATTTTACTTGAACCTCCTCAGACAGATTTTAAATGCTATGATCCTTTTAGTTTTAGTAAACCCTACAAAGTCTATTCACAGCTCTACAACTTTTACTCTAATTTAACACTAAATATATTAGCCAGGATACAAAGTGTGGCCAAATGATCCATATTACAAACAGAATCCCACAGGATTCATCCATTTGTGAAGTTTCCTGTCATCCTTAGCTTTAAGTAAATGGATAATTAAAAGATTTAAAACACTTTCTTTGAAATTCTGTTTTGATTCAAAAAGAAAACTAACAAAAATAAATTGGTAATGACAGAACTTAAGAAATTATTTTAGTTAGTACTAACACAGTTCCTAATGTTTGGCCCCAAGCTCTTTAATCTAGTCCATCTGTAATGATCTCATACTACTTTCAACCATTATTTAACTGTTAGAAGAAAAAAAAACTATGTTGCACTATATGTTTCAACAATAAAATCCCTTCTTAGGCTTCACAAAGCAGAACAATTCATTATTTGATCTCTTTCCAGGTTCAAAGTCTGTCTTATTGCAATACTTCAAAGAAATATGTAATCAAAGACAAACAGCTGTGAAAACAATCTTTTATTACTTTATTATCATCTAGCATATATCTTTAGGGTAAACCAATGAAAATGCTATACAAATAAAACAAATATTTCTTTTAAATTTCTCCTCGGCTATAAATAGACATATAGTTATAATCATTTCAAGGTAGGGCCCGCTCCTAGAAGGTGCAACTACAACTCCCACCCCGGGATTTCACAAGATCGTGCCTTCCACTAATTAGACCTCGATTCTGCAAAAACCCAAGCATGCAAGTAATTTCATATTTATGAACTGATTTATATCTTTCAGTTGCAATGTTAATAGGAGTAGTTTTTAGCCTGTGAATTGTATTTATAGCTGTGCAGCCATACTTTAATTTCCCATACCATATATTACATTACTCAGAACAATATTCAGGTTGTCAAATCAAGCATTTTGAAGTTGAGAAATATCAGAAGATGGCTTCTGATGTAATCTCAATTCTGCCTCCTTGTACATGTTACATTATGTAATAATTTTTTAATTATGTGATCATGTGGTATTTTTTCCTAAAGTTGCCATGGTTTAGCCCATCCTCTGGATAGGCTGTACTCGGGAAATGGGGCAGTTATTCAGTAATTTTGTATGCATCATCCAGCTAGTACACTACACCTTGTTCACAGTTTATCAGACAAGAAATATAGAAATAATTGGATTTTCGCGCTCTTTTGTGAGACGTTCACTATAAACTTCACAGATTCCAGCTGAAACGAGAACATTCTTTTCCTAATATATACCTATACATAATAGTTCACATATGGCATAAAATAAGCATCGGTAATCCAGTACAGAGAGGATCAGCGAGAAAGATGGCACTAGGATTCAGGAACTTTCACTTTCCCCATGCGCACATTCCTCCGCTATGCTAACGAACATGCTGAGCAGCCACTACTTCCATTGATTTCAGTGGCTGTAAGGAGAATAACAACTGCTGCAAGTAAGAGCCCACATATCTCAAGCTGAGCACCCTGAAAATGAATTATATGCAGTTAGTGGCCATCTGCCAAATGTTTTAATTGAGTTGCTCAGCATCACACAGAAAGCCTGTGACAGAAACAGGGACAAAACTGGGTTTGCCAGAGCGTCTTTCTCTTGACTCAATCACAAAAACATCCTCTCTCTTTTTGCAGTCCCTGATTTGTTCCAGTTTCTGCAGGAAATAAGTTCCTATAAACAACCGTTCCGTGCACCAACATAGACGGGGAGGCTAAATAAAAAAAATAGCATATGATACATAAATTAAAAAATGTATCCTAATAATAACAACTTAGTGCAAATGCTCCACGGGCACTTGAAATTGGGCATTCAGGACTTTCCAGGAAGTGGCTTTGTAATCTGAATCATACACACATCTACTCCAATCTTGCCTCACAGTACATCAGAATTAACTGATTGTTTAGGCTTCTCCCCTGCGTAAAATATTAAGTTACTGAATATCGTCTTCAAATAAGCAGCAGAAGATTGTAGGAGCTGAAATGACTGGTCAGAGCCACAAGCCTAGATTCCCCTCAAAGTTGGACCTCTAAGTCCACATACTGACTTTAACCTGCTACGAGGATCCTTTTCTGCTTCATTTTTCTTTCTTCATTTCCACCGGCCCTACATTAGGATGGCCAAAATAAATTATTTTGTTGGGCTGTCAAAATTTTATTTGTCTTAGCTATCCCAAGCCGGAGGTCAACATCAACTAGAAAAAGCATTTCTCTGATTTTCATCTTTCTTCCCACAATTTTCAGTTCCTGCCACAACGCTCAAAATGCAGAAGGTTCTTAATAATTTCACACAACAATATTTCCTTAAGAAGAGAGAATTAAGCAGTCTGGAATACATCAAGTATAGTGATAAAGATCACAATGATCTGACTGCAAACTAAACCACCTTGTTTTCAAACAGGTTTACCTCTAGGATCAGCACAGTAAACACCGTTGAGTTCCCCACAAAGAGCTTAGCCATGTTGCCAGGGATGCAACATCAAATGTCGCTAAGCTCTAAGAATCACCACAGTAGGAAAGATTTTTGAAAACACCTTCCTGAAAATTGATATTCAACATCCAAGACTTAAAAAGGGAAGAAAAAGAAACTTACGTTCTGAGCTGCTGAGCCAACTGTATTATGATTTGAGATCTCACAGGACACATTCCTGACTTCCTCTCATGTTAAAGCCAATACCATCAAAGGTATCTATGAGTCTAAAGCAATGTTACGGTACAAAATATATCTTTCACTGGTTACAGTTAATATCCTCTCAATCACATAGTGTGATGTCCCTACAATAAATTAGCAGTTGTTGGAGCAATTTTTCTTTAGCTTCCTAAGGTTATCTGACAGCCCACTCTGGAATGAACTCGTAAGGCGAACTGAAAATGGAATTTAATTTAACAGACTCCAAATTTCTCACTGCGTGATAGATTTAACTAGAAAATGTAGGATTATATCGGCATAAGGATTATTTAAAATAGCAGGACATAAACACATGGTTATCCAAGGAGCCTTTGTCAGCCCAGGGTCAAACAATCACCAAAAGTGAGCATCTCTTTTGCAACAATGATCTCTAAGCCCACAAAGAACATCCCATCAGTTTTTCTTGTGTCCTACAAAATCAGCCACGGAATAAGAATTTCACCTAATGCACACTTCTGCATTTTTAGGTAATGGATGAAATTCACTCTGTAGTATTTTTTTATAATGCAGTTTATACATCAGAAAAACAGAAGGAGAAAATATTTCTTTCACTCCTACAATTTGAACTTTAAGCCAACTTATGTATTCTTCTTTTATGTATTTATATATGTGTGGGTCGTTTTCTGGAGACCAACTGTAAACTTTCAGAAATCTAACAAGGGGTAGACTAAAATCATTACTCTAGGTTCTTTTAGCCATGGATTTTATGATTCACTGTTTAAAATATGATACTATAATTCAGCTAGAAAGGCCTTTCACATACTTATGACAAACATTCTCCCCTCAAAGAATTGCAATCTACCTATACAAAAGCTGACTAGATGTTATATCTACTCATAATCCTTGGGAAAAAAAATATCCTGCTGGACATAGACAATCAACTCCTATTGCATATTGCTACGTGAATGTGCCATCTTTCCTTAGATAGATGCAAGGTGCCAAACCAAGCAGAAAAACAAAAGGGTTGCAAAAATTTCTTTTACAAAAAGTGGAAGATGTTGTTTTATACAGTTCAACCAACTAATCAAATTGTTGAGAGATCTGCCACTGAATTCAATTAGAACAGAACAATGCCTTTGGTTACATGAGTTTCTGTATACATAAATTTTATAAGCCGGTAGACTGACTCAGCAGAAACAAACAGATGATATCAGCAAAGGTAGTCTTCAAAGGTTAATGCTTAAAACAAGAATCAAAATAAGGTAGCACAGGAAAAAAAAGAGCAACAGACATTTGCCCTCAGTCTCAGTTCCACCCACCTTTATGAGGAGCGGTGTCAAGTCACGTCTTTTTTCTCTTCTTACCAAATTATAGCCCTTCCAACAAGTAATTATGTAAAGGGAGAGCGAAACTGAGATCGGGTTAGTCACTTGCTTACAAGTAAACAGACAATAGTTACTGACTTAAGACATTACTATTATTTTAATTATTATTATAAGCACACTCTTATCAGATATCCATATTCACCCAACTGTTCAGGGATTTTTTTTCAAAACTGGGATGGAAAAAATCCAACTCGCACCATTCCCTTAGTGTTGCGTGGCTTATAAAGCCGCAGATGAGAAAGGTTTCCAGATCTACGTTGCTCAAAATACATGCTCAGCGTTCCACCAGATGTTAATTTTAAAGCTATGTTTAAGTGCTGAGCTGCTCATGAAAGCTACTTTGTCTTCACTTTCAGGTGCTTCCTAAAATATTACCTCTTTCTATCTGAATGCTTCAGCTAATCTGAAGCATAGTTGCTTTTGCTCACAGTAAGGAACCTGAAGACTCATCTACATTTAACAAAAGAATAAAACCCACAGAAGCTGTAAAATGTCTCAGCGCTATGAGAGTTCTCATTCATATACAGGCAGCTTCCTGTGCAGCATTCTCCATTCTAGCACCGCAAACCTGTGGTTGACCATCCTTTTGATTCCTATATGCTATTCCAGTTAATAATTTCTTATCTATAATACTATAATAAATAAAAACTTGAAGCACATCTAAGTGGAACAGCAGAAAACCAACTGAATTAAAATGCTAGCAAAGTCAATATGTCTTTCTAGGATGGGATTGCGGAGACCATCTTTCCAGATGGAAGTGAGGAAAAAAAAATTACAGGTATAGTTCAGATTTTTACATCTTGTTCAGGGAATGGGCTCTGAACAAAGAAAAAGCTGGAAATCATCTGCATAACAGAAGCAGAAGAGACTTCTAGACTCTGATCAGGTGTCATTTCCATCTGATGAATAATGGAGCATCTAAGCTACAGTGTTTGTAACAGAAAAATTATAATTATAGCATTCAGAGTATTTTTATCTTCTTAAAAAAAACCTTAACAATAAAATAGTTAATGTAAATGCACCTGATCCACCTGAGAAACAGGACTCCTTTTATGTAATACTCTTCTTCATACCTACTGAAAGCATATTTCTGGGACCTTACAAACCTTAACAATGCCTACGAAGGAGACTGATACGAACAAAAACTTCATTTTCTTTTTTATTTTTCTATTTCAAAATGAGTTAACTAGGAGAGAGAAACAACATCAAGCTGTTTGTTGTCTTCCAAAAGCACAGATGTAAAAGAACCTCTTCTTTTATTTCAGTATCATTAAGAAATGCTTCACACAACAGAAAGATACCTTCCTTCAGTCAGACCGAAGTTAAGACTACTAAAAATACTTTGGAAAGACAAAAGGATCTACACAATAAGCTATTTGTATGAATGTCTTAGAATCAATTTAAAGCCTCAGTCAAAATGTGCAAAATCTTCAAAATCTAACAGGTTTACACGTTCAGTGAGGTAAGGGATAAATGCCTGGTGTATTGGGAAAGGGTACAAGCATGATGTGATGGGGGTAGAGGAAGGCTGAAGAACTAGATGAACTATATATTCTTTCAGGCCAGAGAATTGAGCCGAGAAAGACCTAAGTAGATAATTCTTCTGCTATGTGTATATTTAGCAATGGTGGAACCACTGAAAAAAAAAAAGATTTTTTTTTCCTAATGTAATGGGAAGTTATTCAATTGTTTTTTCCGTGTGTTCTAAAAAAACACAGCAGACCATATAAAGAATACAGTATTTCAGGTCTATTCCAATATATTTTCAGTAAACAGAGCAGACAACTGTCTTAAGCATCCTCTGAATACTACATGAAAAACTGCGAGTCATCAAGATGTTTATCAAGTGTTAATATTTGCACTGAGACCTTTATAACAACAGATATCTATGTGAAGAAAAACATGTTTATCCACCCTGTGAGTAGGTTTGCAAGTGAAGAAAAGTGCAATTCTTCTGCCCGTTCCAGAACTGCTTCTGAAGCTGGATTCTTCTGGGATTCTTCTCTGTAGCGAGATGCCTTCCAAATGCCCCTCTACACCAAAACAGACTTCTGCCCAATCAGAGGAGAAAACTACTACTTCTCTTGTAAGGTACCCAACAAATTCTGTGGGACTAACCACAGAAGGGAACTCCAGAGCTTGGCCCTTCTTCCCCCTCCCTAACTCAGAATCCTTTCAACAGCCTCAGGCTCACACCCGAGAGCTATTTATCAAAAGCATCCTGGGTGCTCTCTACTGTCAAGACCTACAGTAAGTGAGACAATTCTTTAAGAGAAAACATGCTTAAGAATTAAAACATCATGGGAAAACAAACAGGCAGAAAAAAAGCCCATCAGTGAAAAGTACAAAGCAGAGAGTCCAACATCAGAAACTTCATTAGCCGGCAGGGATATTCAGGCTACCCAAATTTGCTATCCAAAATTTGAATAAGTTTTTGCTCAAAGGTCTTGATGATTTGTTGTTAAGTGCAGAATAACCGAGATTAAAAATATAAGTACTTATTTTAATCATTCCAGAATTTAAATTCTGCAGCCTCTAATCCTGAGGGAATGAGGACATGGACATGTGAGGCAAAAGCTACTTCCATATAAAAAGGTTTTACAGCTGAACACTAATGGAAAAGAATAATCTCCTACCTATGACATCATTGTTTCACCATTAGCAACCATGGATCAATGAGGAACATGCCAAAATTTCAGAAGAAAAAGGAAAAAAAAGAAGAGGCTTTTCTCCTCTGCCATAGGAAGAGTTTTTTTGCCTTCCAAAATACGGAATTTTTAAGTGGGACATGAATTCGCAGACCAAAGTGCAAAAATCACCAAGCTGTCACAGACACATGCAGGCATAAGACTACTAAAAATATACAAGCTTGCTTGAATATTAGCACGCTTCCATCCAGCAGCATGTTCACACAAGTTAAAATGACATAGCCCTTTAATTCTTCACATGATTTTCAGCTATTCTGGAGAGCCCTGTCCAGTGCACAGTGCAGCACCGCACACAGTGAGTTAGGAAACTTTCAGTGCAAATGAGTCCTAACTACGATTTAAAATCTGTCACAAAGCTTCTCCTTACTTTATCAAAAGTTACGTCACAACCATGCTCGAATATTAAATATTTATTTGCCACATCAGAAATCTTAAAGTTTTTCCCAGTGTAAATGAAATAGAATTTAAAAATGAAATGGGGACTTTTGCTTTGTTTTAACTCCAGTTAAAGGTTATAAAATATGCATTAGAATGGGCTGGCACAGATTAAGAGAACACAAAGCATTTATAATTTTCTGTTTACCACTTTTCCCAAGAAGTCTAATTTATTTGCCCTAGGGAATTATACTTTCCATAATATTTAACATTCTAAATATGATGCGATTTCTATAAAGTAGGTCATACAAAACTTGTAAAGGAGTCTCAGAGGGTGGGGAGGAAGGTTAAGCAAGTCTATTGTTTGTTCTGTTTACCACACATGGTAAACTGACAATACTTAAACACTTTTTTTTTTTTTTACTTTTTTTTTTTTTTTTTTAATCTGAGTCTTTTCTTCTTGGACCAAGGAATTTTCTCCGTCACAGAGTAATAGAGCTTGAAAACTCCAGCATCAGCAGGGAAGGCAGGCACTCCTTAGCCAGCCACTGTGTGAGAGAGAAAATGCAATTAAGGCTCCCACCAGGGACAGAGAACTAAACAAAACCTGCGTCTTCACACAAGAGCCTTTTTCTTCAATGTGAAGTACAAGGCCTCAAATCTTGTTGGTGAGATGCTAGCGTTTAGGACAACACACTTTCAGATTTTCTCACAGCGGATCAAAGTAAATAATGCAAGGGCAGCAAACAAAAGGGAAAACTCCAGCGCGCTTACATTAAAAAGAGATTACAGGGGGCTTACAAGTGATTGAAGGAATAGATGACATTTTCAGAAACATAAAACTAAGATCTTTAAGTACAGCTAGCACAGAGATGCGAGTCTAGCTCACTGACGTTTTAGCAGGAGAGACGTGCAAGCAAGTTATGTGTTCAAATATACAACACCAAAAAATATGATAATTGCTATCTCACATATTTAATGTGAATACAACTATTCCTGATCTCGCTGAAGTCAGGGGAAGTTTAACTACTGATCTCAAGAAAAAAGCAGCATTCTGGCCTACTTTCAGTCTACACTTTTAATTTTTCTTCACCCCTGTCCTCATTTAAATAAACACATGTTGATGGCATGGGTAATTAGGACAGTTTCAAGATGTGCATGAAACAACTGTACAATTTTCAGTCCATCCGCTCCCCGTGCAGGCCAGCACGATCCTCTATTAATTCCATCTCCCATTTCCTTTGAGGACACCAATCACAGTAGTAGCCCTTCTTTACATCAGGTCAATAGTTAACAACTCTTCTGTATCTCAAAATTAACATGTATTACCCATCCTCAAACCTTTGAGGCTTTCCTAGTCTTGATACAGAACTCAGGAAAGCGATGACAAGTACGCAGCATTGCTGGGCAGTTTTTAAGTGGCTCTTTGTGACAAACGTCACCAAAGTCTTATTCATTTTGCTGGGACCCATATGTATTAAACAATTACGACCCAGAAAAAGAAAACTTGCCTGTTGAGAAAAGAAAGGCAGATGAACCTTCAATCAAAGTACTGAAGTGAATCAAACGCACTTCAAGTAACGTAATAAAGAGCTTTGGAAAAAGCAAAGGTTCTGTTCTGCTGAGAAATCCTGAAGATGTTTGTTGGCCATAACACACACAGCAATTCTTTGCTCAGTTCTGACTCCACCAGAAATTTGAAGCTGTGGCTCAGCGCACTCAGTGAGAGTTGTGTGCCTGACATAATATTCATTATACCTATTTTCAGAAACTTTTATTTTAACCCATTAAGTTATCTGCCTGCACCCCCTTTCAGCTGAATGGACAGGCACCCCCAGATGATGATTTGTCTCTGCCAAGGGAGCCCAGACAGACAGCTTCCACTAGATGCTTAGGGCAGAATCCAGGAGAATCCAAAGCATTTGGTCCGAGTTAGTCATCTAAGCTCCCTCTGCAGTCAACAAATAGAGAGGAGGGGAAGGAGGAGGAGACAGAGACAAGCACCCCCAGAGAGCAATTCATCACAGCTGTCTTACAACACCCTCTGAGAGTGCCTCTCTCCATTAAAGACAGAGTCCATGACCTCAGAGAATCCAGATGACTAGCTGGGATGAGATGACTAATTTCTGGATGACCAAAGCTGGTGAGACGAATCCCATGATCAGACTATTCTGGGTGATACTGAGCAGCGTAACTCTCACAAGAACTGTATTGTCAGGGGCTCTATCCGTATCTGCTGCCTATTTTGCAGAAATTGGAAGATAACATTGTTTTGGACATTAAAATTAGATTCCCTCAAGATGTCTCCCAACGTCACTGGAAAGCAAACCATTGAATCAACCGATTCTTTCCTCTTCCCAGTCTCATCCTCAAAACGCCCCATTTTTTTTAGCTAGAGCCCTGGTACAGCAGAATATGCCAAATTCCACTCTTTGTTTCCTACCAGCCTCCCTCTTTTCTACTATTTGTAATCATTTGACTTTTTATCAAGTAAAGAGTGCATCATGTTTTTAAAAAAAAGGTAATACCAAAGGAGGAGAAAAGAAAAAAAGTGCCAGACAACACTGTGCTTATCTCTCTTGTTATCAAAGTAACAATAATAATGCTATCTTATAACAACGATAAAGCAAATACTGCAGTTGTTGTTTTGGAAAAAATCTTTAAGTAAACGGATGTTTTATCTGCAAAAAGACTTGCAACATCTGTAGGACTTCATTTGGCTTCATGTGAAAGCCTTTTAAGACAGACAATACCTCAGGACTGACCTTTTAATACATAGCTTATTGGCTTTCTATTTACATGAACATACACACAACTGAAACAAACCAGTTCAGACCTAAATCATGGCAAATCAGTTATCATTATGAAAAAAAAGGGAATTACATAACAAACAGAAATTAAAGCTTGTTTTATATGCATGCCTGCAAACTGCATACTTTCTGCAACTTTCTCCCAGAAAAAACAGCAGCAACATGTCCTCAATAAATTGTCCAGTAACCATTACACAGAAAATGTACGCTTATTCTTAGCACACGACAGTGTCCCCTTCACCTCCACTGTTGAGCTATTGCTGCTGCTGAGCACTATTTCAAAAAACACTCAAATATTGATTTTAAACATTTCACTTCAGTTAGGTGAAAACCTACTAAGTAAAGTTAATTTTCAAGGAATTAGGCTGGTGCTGGAAAACACAAGTGAATTGCACTAATTTCTGTTTAACGGCAGTAATGAAACAAGATAAATATTGCATATGACTTATTATAACTTTGTTTTGAAAATCAAACAGTTCAGAAAATAATCAGTCAAGGACTATTTTATCATGTGTAAATACACTGAATTAAATTCAATGCCTAACACTTTATACATTCATTGACTTTTATGTCCTATGTATATTTTTATTCTGTTTCAAGAAGTCTGGATCTAATTTAGGAAGAAACTGAAAAACAAACTATGAAAACTAGCAAATATAAAAAGCCTATTACTGAACCACAGAGGATACTGTCAGGCTTCATTATTTAGATGAGCATGAGCATTATAAGTTATTCTATTGTGTGTTCTGTTTAAAATTAGAAATACATAAATTAAAATTCTCATTGAGATTAATTTCGTGAACTAAACTAGAATTTAAAATGTAGTCTTACAGTGATGTCTGGAACTGCTGCATGTGGTGATACTTGATACGTACATTTGTATCACAAAGCAATTGAGATTTAGGATATGTTGTAAATGAGAGGAATAAAAATATTAATAATGATAAGATTTGAATTAATTTTCAGTAGCCAGGAGAATGCATTGTAATACAGCAAAGTTTTTTGTTCATTATAAAAGCAGACATTAGAATATATTATTAAATGACACTTTAACCCATTATTTGAGTTCTCCTTGACATACACTCATGCATGTATATGTGAGTGATTGCTTATGCAATAAGCCTGGGAAAAATGTAAATTGTATTTCCTCATAGCAAATTGCAACTGAATTAGACTACTGGGCAGACATAAACAATGCAATCAAATTCCCTGGCTTTTTATTGAGCTTCTATTTGACTTAGTATACATTTGAAAACAAAAAAATTGTGTTTCTCAGGGTCTGTGACATTGCAGGCCATGAGAGATTCAATGTCAGTGCCGGCATACAAATTTATTAGTCTATAAAATTTGACATTCTCTTATTTATTCACAGAAAGGACAAATAAGATATTTTTTCATACTTACCAGAAATATCTGGGAGTGTTTATATGCTGCTCCATCTGGAGGATGCAAATAGTCGAGGCTGCTTTACAATTCAGCAGGCAAAGGCCTGCTGAAGGATAACAAATGACTTCATGGTGAAACAGCTATTGAAATTCTTTCAGTACGTGATATTAAAAACAACTGAACAAACAGAGATAAGGGACAAATAGGATTTGAAACAGACCTTCTTTTTTTTTTTTAACTAGTGTAAAAGAAAAACAAATGGAGCTCCTAGTTGAGGCTACACCTTTTAGTCATTTCTGAAGGTAGTTTTATTTCATACTTCAGACTTCTCTTAGAATGACAGGTGCTGACCAAATTTAGTATCCCAGATATGAAAAAGACAACGGGACACTTTCTCTGGAATCCCGAAGATGGGACAGGAAGGAAGGATAACTTCATCATTCTACAGAAAATTCTTGCTTAAGTGATTTTTTCCAAGGGAAAAAAGAAATTTACTTACTCCCTATGGGTATGACAGATTCAGCAAAGAAAATGTAGTAAACATTTATAAGCAATGAAAATTTAACTTTAAAAGCCAAAGTTGTCTCAATAGGAAGTTTGGTTGAATGACCGATACAGCAAAATAATTGACGAAGCGTGAAGATGAAGCACAGCCATGTACTTCAAAGATGGAAAAGAAGGAAGTAAGAAAGAATGTGTTTTTAGAAATTATGCTGTGATCTGATTATTTGGAATTTCCATTTCTTGTGGCAGCATACTGTTATCCCCATTATACTACATACTGCCAAAAAAAAAAAAAAAAACAACAACAACAAAACGCCCCGAAACATGCAGTCATAAATTACTTATATCAGAAAAGACTTCTAGGTGTCCTCTGGTCCAATCCCCTACTGACAGCACTGCTACCTTACAACGGGCCAACCTCGAACAAATGGTAGCTGACACGTATATGCAGAGGCTTAACAGTAGAAAATTCACCACAGCTTTTGGGCTATTGGTCTATCAAATGTAACGTGGTGAGCCCAGTAACTTCCAAAGGCTCTAAGAACCATCAGTAACCCAGGGCGCAGTCAGTTGTGTACCACCATGTGGCTTGCAGGAAGACCATGGACCTAATCACAGCCCTTTCTCCTGTAAGGAGTTGCCATCTCAGTGATGCCACATACACGCCCACCCCCCAAAAAAAAGTCTTAACAGATCCTACATACCTATACAGATCCTACTACACAGAATCCTACATAACCATATTTTGTTTACGTACTTCTATACTTCTCAAGTACTACAACCCCTCTTCTCTTTCAGGATGAAAGGGAAAAACTGACCAAACCCAGCTGACCAACTGATCAAACCAATCTCAAGACAAATGTTCATTCACCAGTTTAGATCTGCTTCACACCGTATTGGTTACAGTTAGAATTTCCAATGTTCCTTACCAAAGTTTTATTAAAAGCCTGCTCTACCTGGCACACGCTCACAAAATCCTCACTGATTGGGTTAGCGTTTCTGAAGAATATATCTACACAAAAGCACAAGATAAGTATTTTTACCTCAACTTTGCACCAAAATAGGAGCATGTTCAAGATTAGACAGCAATCTCAATGAGATGCAGGAATTCACGCTGACAAAGGAACAGTGGTTCCTGATATAAAACACAGATCACTTTGTCACCTTCATACCAATACAGTTGCGTTCATGCCGCACAACAGAACAGAGGCTTTGCAAAATTACCCTGAAGTAACAAAACCGTCTGGGCTAAGACGAGCCTTGGTTATCGCTGTACTTCTCCTCCAGATACAGAAACAAACTCCTAACAGTACAAACGACACAGAACTACAATCCACTCAGTGGGTTGCACAGCTCTTCTTGCTTTAGTCCATTTAAAGCAGGACAACTGACGTACGAAAAAGTTTGGTGCTCTGCCAGAACTGTGTTGAAACATAAGACCCAATTTTTTTAGTGTTTCTTTTCCTTAAAACTTCCTTTCCCTTAAAAAAGGGAGAGGGACAGACATCATAATTTTTAAAAAATGCTATAAACAACTTCTGGCTTAGTATAAACAAATGAAATAATAGAAGTAAGGATCTTCAGCAAAACACAAAGAACAAGTTTATCAGCTTGTTCTCCTGAGTTCAAAAGGAAATGTAAAAAGGAAAAAAAAAATTAGACTTCCACTATCTCTGTATTTTCTTAACTTGATAGGATGTAAAATACTATTCAGATTGGTTAATGTCAGATTTAAATCCACTTCTGTAAAGCAGCATTTGGCATTTCAATCAGAAATCCATCAGATGTTCCAGTTTAACAATCTTAAGGTTGCTACAATTCCCTCAAGAAAAGATATTTCATGTTCCCCAGAGCGCAGGTGTTCTAAGAAGTGTCTTGCTTAGTAAGGGGACATTCACGAAATGTTACAATTTCAACCTAATTAGAAAGAAATCTTATTAATTAGATAATCATCTAAAAGATATTAGATTTTTTTAGATGGAGGGCAAAACAGCAGCACAATAAGGACCCGTCTATTCCTGCCGTTTTAAGTTACTGCTCTTTCAAACATCAGTTTACTTCTTCAATCATTGAGAGTTTAACAAATTCATCACAGTGAAATAAGAAAGCTATCTGTTGAAACAACTCCCAACAGCAAAGCAATCCTCCCTAATTATTTTATGTGTTTGCACATACGCAGACAATACTTATATAATTTTATGCACGCATGTATATCTGTATGCTTGAGTCCATGAAAATGTCATTTTGCAACTTCTCCAGAAAACGTCTGTAATTTTTTTAAATACTCCTTCTTTTTAGAATACAACAAAGATTTAACATACCGCAGACTTTTTTCCAGCCAAGTGATACACTTTTACCAAAACTGCTTACTGAGCCCTATTTTACTTTACCTAATGCAAAGCCTCTTCATTAATTCTAAATGTTTCCATTCCAAATCTCTAAAGTATAAGAAAAAAAGCATTGAATCCTTCCTTTTTGCCATCTGCTTCCAATAATTCTAATCAATGGACAGAATACTCTATTCTACACATTCCAGCTTCAGTCCATAGAAATAACGTGTTTAAATATAATATAAGAAGAGCATCTACCTGTGAACTGGTTGGTGAACTCCTTGTTGTACTGGCCCAGTGCAACAGGGTGGTACGTTTATTATTCCTATAGCTAGAACTCAGTACATTCTAACTGCGTTTCCCAAACAGAGCAACTAATTGAAAGTTCAAAAGCTAACTTCTCTCATTCGCGGAACTTACATATTCCCTTTGACAAACCAGATTGTAAACTTATCTTCCCGTTTATTTTCCTTTTGTAAGTTAGCATAAAGTTTATCTTCCCTTTTCTACTTAAGAAAGGTGTCTGAACTTCCTCAGCGCTTAAAGGGTCAAAATTTATCATTTCAGTTCATCTAATAAGTAATGTTTTTGCCGAACAAAACCAATTCCCAATAAATTCTCACTGTATTTGTGTGCTCTGATTTGATTTAGAGGCCTGTGGGGAGACACCATTTGGTAGCACAGGAACACAGAGGGGTAGGTGGTGCTGAGGAGAAGTAGAGCTCATGTGCCAGAAGTGTTATTGTGTCAGGTTGATTTATTGAGTGAGCTTCACTTCACCGAATGTTCCGAGATATTTATTTCCCTAAAGGCTCTGCAAAGATATGAACAGACCTGCATCCACAGATGTCATCATTGCTCATTTTACCGAGTCATGAAATTTTCTCAACTGCAATTTGTCCATCTAAAATTGCTGCAACAGAACAATGTCAATAGTAGCTTCCTACTCCTACTACCTCCCTCTATTACACACCCTTGCCACATCCACCTCCTAACTTCACAGAATTTAAAGACACAGACCTTCTTCCATCTACGTGTTAAGCAGTCCTCAAGCCCTTCCTTTTCTTAATCCACTAGGTACTGAAAATTTAAAAAATTGCAAATACAGGGCATAAACAGATGCCCAAAGTAAGAAACTAGTACTGCATGTGCCTGAACAGATGAAATGAAAGAATACCAACAAGTGACAAGAAAAATGTCCTACTTGGACAAGTTAGAGCTAGAATCCCATTTCCTGGAATTAAGAGTAGTCAACTCCTATCATTTTCCTTGGACTTTTTGTTTTGCGCTTTATTTTTCAACAGTAGCTACTGCGAGAAGTGAGCAACCATCACTATCACTCTACTCTTCATAGTAAAGAAGAAACAGATTACATTTGGTCCTGATTTGATTTTAGAGCTGTGTGGAGAGGAAGAGAGGGACACGCAAATATACCTACGCTCCCACGTATTCAAAAACTTTAACTTTCCTAGAAATAATAAGGAACTTACAGCACTTCAAAAGCTGGAAGTGATACAAAAAGCAAAACATCGTGAGCAGTGGAAAAAAAATAGTTCATTAATCAACTATAATAATTAAGATTTATAAAAAATAAGATTTTCTGAAACATATGCAAAAAAAAAATCTGTATTTAACAAATTTAACTTGTAAGTGTTCCTTTAAGGTTTCAGAAGGATAATGTCCTTTTACACAAAGATAAAGTTTCAGGTGTTAGCTGGATTTAAATAATACAATATATAAACAGGCTTTTACAAATAACATAAGCTATTTTACGAACTTTATCCAAAATGCTTTTGCTGTGCTACAGAAGATCTGTTTAAATACACATGTAAAAGTGAGCACTTGTGGCCTATGTCAGAATACACTGGTTTATTTAAATATGTTAATATTTCTCATTATGCCATTAACAATAACCTTCATCCATTTGTGAAAAACATTTTGCCAAGCATGCACATAAAAAATTAGCAAGTGAAGCAAAATCACCTTAATTTGCTTTGGACCAGCAAATAACCAACTAATTTGCAGAAATCCCTGCCAAGCACTCATATTAAATGCTTCATGCTTATTTTATGACCTCTGCTGCTCCTCTCCTTCCCAGGCCCTGAATCATATGATCATTAACATATTGCAAGGTCTGAAACTTTATTTTTTACATTCTTTAATTAATGCCTGTTTATAGAAGGCCATAGGACTTCAGATCCAGTTAATGAAACTTCGCTCCCCCAGGCCCCTGGAGCCCAATAGAGAGCTTTCTCCTCTGTTGTTTTAGTAGCTTTTTTCCAACTGTTTGTTTATACACACTTAATTGATCTCTTTAGTCCCAGAAGCATTCCAGAGACACAACCTGTTCTGAGGCAAGCTAAAGTTTTTTTCCCCTTCTTTATAAAAGCCCTGATTGCCCAAGGTTATCAGTTTTAATTTGAAAGTTGAAGATTCAGCTTTATTTACACTGTCTAAAAGACAAAATTGATATGGGCCCTGAAGTGTTCATTTTTACATTCATACGCAGCAGAGTGGATTGCAAACACATACTGTATATAATTATTTTGATGTAGAACTAAGTAATTACTAAACACTGCTATGTCTTGTTTTATTGCATTTAAGAAACTCAGTCTTCATAACAAGTTGAAAATAAGAACAAATCAGCCTGCCAATGCATGAAATTTTCATGGCTCTTCAATTTACATTTTACATATTCCCTATGACAAGAATTTCTATTATGCTATTCTCTTTTTTCTGCTATAATTAAATTAAAAAAGTAATTGGCTGGTGCTGCACACTGCTGCAATGTCTTAATCACATAGACAAACAGTTTTACAATAGCTTACACCATTTGCCACATGGGGCAATGACATTATTGTACCAGGCTATAAACCAGGAGACAGATATCACATCCCAGCTATCAACTACTGTGTTGAATCTCCTGGTGCCTGCTTGTGAAAACAGAAGAGAGAGGTACATTTAGTACGTTGATTGGCAACTCGATGTCTGAAATCTTAATTAACTACAAGTGACCAAGACTAACAACATGATAAAAGCAAATGTTTGTGGTTAAAATGAGTGACATTAGAAATACCTATTTTGATTTCAAGATGTAAAAATTCCCAGGCAGAGAAAATAACACAATATGCCACTGCTTAAGAAAAAAAAAAAAAAAGAAAGTAAAAATAGTTTCAAGGGGTTATTTTTAAGTGAAAAAAACCCACAACTAGCCATCGAGTAATTTTAATTCAGTATAATCAATCTTTGCAATAGAGGGATAAGAAAAAAATGCCTGCACACAAGACACAGTTACTCTTAATTATAATTTCCTAATCACCTTGACTGATTTAGACAATACTTCCTGTTTAGAAAAAAAGTACCATGAGAAAACAAAAGAATTCCAAAACTACCCTTATATCAGGAATACTTTTAATAGAACCAGGCTTCTAACAATCACCACAGTATTCACCTTGAAAAGAAAAGAAATGGATTTAAGAACCTCTCAAATCATTTGACTCCAAACTTTGTGAGGCAATTTAGACAGAATTTCAATGTCAAGTCAAAAGCTGTTAAACTCGGGTCTTCCCTAAAACAGAAATTAGTCCTGTAAGCTTCTATGCTGTATTATTTTACTTTTACCACTTTCTTGAATACACATATGTTAAAGATTCATCCCAGACTTTTTAACATCCCAGCTGCGAAGTCAGCTGGGATCATGAACTGGACATTTCACTGTCTAAAGACCTCAACCAAACTGGCATTCTAGGAGAGCACCTAACACATGCTAAACAGCTTAAATTCCTCATAAAATTCACCATGATTGGCTTTTTTTTTTTTTTTTTGCCTTGTCTTTTCCCCAAAGCCACCTTTTGTGGAACGTTTCAGAAACCTGGAAATTTGTCTAGACAATAAGATGAAAAGGTTCAGGTCCTTCACTTGAGAAAGTTCAAACCCACATCAAACTCACCTCTCAGGAATACACGTCAGACAACAGATCAGTATTAAAAAAAGCTGTTATCCAGACTGAGCCATCCATGTCACACAAAATTATTTAACATTTTATGACCACAAATAATCTGTGACAGGGAATAGGGCACTCACTAGTAGCCTACAGCTCTACTCCTAAATTCTTTTTTAGGGTAAAACAAACATCTTTACATTACACATGGAACCTATGTTTTGGGTGTTGGTCTGTAAGACAAGCACATTTTTGTTGATAGCCCTTTACTAAAGTTAAATCTTTGATCTAAATCTTCAATCTTAACTAAAGTTAAATTTAAGTACTTGTGCATATAACGCATGCACATCAGCACAGTTACATTTCTTGAGCTGGATTTTCTTCCGCTTTGAGGGAGAACAAGGATTTTGTACTATTTCTTGGTAAACTAAGGCATTAGAAGGCAACTTACTATAGATACTCATTCTACAACCCAACTAACACCAAATCTCAGCTAGATGTGTAGAGATGAGGGACCAAATCAGACCAGCAACTAGACTCTAATTGTGTGGAATGGGAAAGGTCTAATAGCGTGTCACAAAAAACTGATAATACAGGTCCTTAGCATATAGCAGACTCCGACACCAACGCTAACATTTCCATGGTTCCCTTCAAAAACCCAAGCTGATAAATGAAATCCATCTTGTTTTAAGAACAATTAAGCCACCATAGGGGGGTATTTAGTCCTCCTACTTAAAATCCCAGAGAATCTAATGCGGCTGACCTAAGAGAAGAAATGTGATGGAAGGACTCCAGGGAATTAGCCAAAAATCTCATAGCTCTAAGTGTAAACTCACTGAGCTGGAAACTGTCATGTATATACTTCCTACCTATAAATCTCTCTTATCATAACTGATTAAGGCAGAATAGGCATGATCCTGTTCCCACTGATGACAATGGCAAAACTCCAATTGACTCCTTCATTCCTGAATTTGGCAAAAGAAGAAATCATCAGCTCCCAATTACTGTACAGCACAAAGGACTTGGATGTATCCTAAGGTTTTTCTTACCTCAGCCAGAAGATATTTTCTCACTTTTACCTACTTGGATTTTCACTTCTAAGCAGAACACAATGGACTGAAGTCATGCAAAGAGAGAGGAAACTTATTGTGTAAAGAAATCATCTCTGGTAAGGTTTCTCAATACCTCTTATGCTCCAAGTCTCAAAGTCTATTTCTATTATTTTGTATTACCTTCACTGTTTCTTCAAAAGAGCAATGGCCTATCTCTATACCACCTAACAATACAGTCCCAGTACCTGACTAGTGCCTTCAAGTGCTACTGTAGAACAAAATATTAATGAAAAAAAACATATATATGTTCCATCACTACTCTTGCTAAACACTCTGCACCAGGAAAGGCACAGTAAACTGTCTTGAAGACTTCAGTACAGGTAAGGTAAGGACATTGATTTCATAGATTATTTCTCAAGATTTTACTAACTCAAATCATAAAAGATTGGAAAAATATAAAAGTAATTAAAATGGAATTTTATAATTCTCAATTTAACCCTTTATAAATGCTCAAGGGCAGCAACATCACCTGTTTGTTACTCACTCCATCTCTTTGTTGTGCTGTCTCTTATTTTTAAAATAAGAAAATTCAGTGCCTTTGAAGGATCACAAAATGCATTTGAGATTGCTATCAGATGCCAAAACCAGAACAGGTATCTGTAGCTCATGGAGCAAATCCTGGCCTCACTGAAATCGGTAGGATTTTGCTTTTGAATTTGCCAGGGCAATTCCCTGCCAGATCTCCCTGAGACTCTCAATAATATGTCTAGTCCCTGAAAGAAGACATTTGGAGGACCACCGTTGCAACAAGGGTTCCAGGTATGACACTGTTCTTTAAAAATCCTCACGAAGATCTGCTCAAAGGAACCGGCAACCCAAAGTAACCATATCCAAACCAAGCAGCACCAGGCAGTAATCTCTACCAATAGTGGCTTTGCTCACATCTGACCTTCCAAGGTAACAGAAGAAAGTTTAACATCATAGACTTGTCCTCCAGGTATATGAGGTTGCATATAGTAGGTTTTTACAAAATCTTCCCTTTTGCTGTGATTGTCTTTTTTTTTGTTTTTTTTTTTATTCTTTCCCTGTTGGAACCTGTTTAAACACATGTATAGCTTGGTTAGCATCCATAAATGCAAATAACTGATATAAAAAGAAAAGTATTTTTGTGGTCTTCTGTTTAGAAAAAAAAAAGAAATTGAGGCTAGCCCTAAAATAAAGTCTATTCTGCAATGCAAAGAAAGATACGTTAGCTCTTCCCTTTCCCTCAGACCTTGAGATTTCTTCCATGACAACAAAATTTACCTCATAAAACACATTTTTAATATCACAGTTCCCACTGGCTCATAGGGGAACTGTGGTACTTCTCACAGCCATGAACTTAGCTCTGGAACAACCAGCTTGTAGGTGCATGAAACACTTCCATACGTCTGTACAAAGAAGCAAGATGAGTTTCCAGTACTCCCCATCACCATGCAGCGATCCTCGCTGCGGATGTTCAGCAAAAAATAAAATTAGAAGAACGTTGACATAAAGCATGTCAAGAGTATGAAATTCATATTGCTGGCAGCAGGGCAGAGTCTTCAGCCTTTTGCTGAAGCAGAAATACAAATCGGTTATCGTGGTTGACTCAAACTCTGAAATCTCTGGTTCACCACCAGAAGAGCTACAGTTCAGTACCCACCAGGCCACGGATTTATGAAGAAGAACTCACAGACTGACAAGCAATTTTGTTACAAAAGCATCCCTCCGACGGTGTCACAGGAATGTTTAGAACCCAAGTAAAACATTTAGTCATATTTTACACCTCACCCAAAAGGAACAGCTTCTCATTAGCCTCTTCAATCAAACCAACCCTCAGTCAGGAAAAGGCAGAAAGTTTTACAATGTCATTATTTATTTGGTAAAAATTTATCTCTAAAGCACAAAAAATTTATAACTCTAGGCAACTGACTTCACAGCTGAGAAAAGTTTGTGATGCCTTTATAAAAAGAGAAAATCAAAGCAGCTCCAACACATCTTATTTTCTGGCCTAGCTTTTAACAATATTTCTACTTATGAATAGATACTCAATAAGAGAGCATTTACAGTGAGAAAAATTGTGCTTCTCCACCCATCAATTTAAGGCTTGAAAACAGAATTCTTTGCCGTTTTTCAGCACGCCACCCTTTAGGGCAAAGAGTGGTAATGAACACCTACTAGTCACACAGAATTATAGTGCTCTTTATTTCACCCAGGGCTGAAAAAATTTCCAAAGGTTTGGAATCCTGAAACCTGTAAACAAAATCTGTGGAGCAGATAAAATTTTAAATGGCACAATGCAATTAAAGCTGAATTCAATTTGAGCGCACCCTGTCCATCTGTCAGAGGGAAACAAAAGCCGAGGAGCTCCATTATTGCTGAATCCCTGCTCTTGTTAATTTGCTTGCTGAGAGATTTCAATTTCTAGGAAGTGCACAAATTAGTGTTCAGTCAGGGCTAGATCCTCAGTAAGTATAAGCAGATGGTGGAAATCAGCCCTAATCAAGTAGCCAAAGCCTTTTTTTCTGTCTGATTAAAGCATTTTAATCCTTTCATATTGTCTGTGTTTTTTAGTAAATATCTACCATCATTTTTTTCCCCTCCCCACTTGCTATTATTTTTATTCCCCCCAAAATTGAAATTCAGTTTCTAATTCATTTACTTATTTTTACAAGAACGTACTTTTTAACCATACTAGTATACTTTGGGCCAGGCAACGTGGCCAATTAGATTATCCCATTTATTCAGTTCACTGAACTTTCTTTTTTTTTTCTTTTTTTAAATTGCAACAAAATAGTTAATATACGATCAGCTAAAGCAACATATACTGTTTGTCTTGCTAGTTTCTGATTATCTGCTGGAAAAGTCCTCCAAACACTGAATTCGTTATGATTAAGCAGAAAAAAAAAAACAAACCCAAACACATAGTAACTGCACAAAATGATGATACTATATTTTGTGCACATTTTCTACTTCTGCGGAGGAAAAGACGATGATGATTTTTATATTAGTACAAGCCACGCAGATGTCCGTTGCAGGAGGAAAGCATGTTTATACCACAAAAGAAGGCCCTAATAACTCATAGATGCCACAGGCATTCGTGAATAATGAGAGCTAAGATTAACACAGAAACATTACAAATATTATTGTGAATAGAATACAATACATAATTAACTCTTCACATTTTAATGAAAAATAGCAGAATTTGTTATTTCAAAGGTTACTTATTGTTGAATTTGCAGCTAATGGTAAGCATGAGAGGGAACTGCCTAACTGAACATATATTTACAGAACCAAGATAAGAATACCAAACAAAACAGCAGTAAATTTAATTTGCATAAAATATACACAGTGAAACTTTTGACTGCAATTTCTATTGCTTTATCTTTTGGAAAAAGATATAAACAGATTTTTTGAAAAGCCCATATCTTTAGACCAAAATCTGTTTGACATTACTATATATGTTACACTTTCATGTGTGTATTATATAAAACAGCTGAAAAATATAAACTTTGATAGCTGGATCTACACAGAAGTGTGTAAAACAATAACCTTAGGGACACATTTTTCAAAAACAGTACACAGGATTTAGCCACACATTTACCATTAAAATTAATGGGAGTTATTTAGCTATAAATCCTGAAGAAAAGACTTTGAAAATGTACCCCTTAAAGTCAACACCATCAACATAATGCGCGAGGGTTGAGGAAAATTGAATTTTGAACAATGAAGAACTTGAATATAAACCATGTGTAGTATTTTCACTGAATGATATTTTGGTATCCTGTAAAGCAACTTTATTGCCTAACTGCCATATTAAAAAACCCACACCTAATATTTTCAGAAATGCAATAAATAAGAACAGATGATTACTTCCATTTATCAGAGGTTAAAGTCACAACAATAATGAAAAATAATTCCTTGCTAAGTATCTGAAATGCTTTATCCAAGGAACATTTTTAAATCTCCTGAACATGCTTCTAAAAATTTAGGGGTGTTAATACTGAGTTTTTTTCAATACAGAAAACCTGCATAAGAACGTGCCTACTGCATGCTGATTCCTGATTTAATACACTTGCATTTTTCATGTTTTCCCCTACTTTTCCTTTTAAAGATCCTTTATTTCTTCCGATAGCCTCAAGCAGAATCCCCTTCCAGGCTCCTAAGCAAACATTAACACTTACATTAGTGTAACACTTGCAAAGCGGGTTTTCTTTTAGTGAAAGAAAGAAGGCACCAGTTCATCACTGAACTAATTCCACTGAGAGACTTGATCCATTTGTATTCCCCTTCCAACCCTGCTCTCCCAAACACCCGCTTCCTTCTTCCATGCTTTGGCTGGAGAGGGAAGCAAACCAAAGCACATTCTATTAAAAGCTGGTTTTCATCAATAAAAGTAAGATGGAAGGTTGGGCTTAGTTTAAGACTACACCAAAAGTTGGCCCATCATTTTGGATTACATTTCGTGAAACAAAGACTGAAGTCAAGAACAAAGTCAGCTTTCATGTAAAAAGGGTTCAAATCCCACTTCTACTTTCACCGAGAAATAAAATGGAATTTAATCCCATGCCCATTCACTCCTCAGTTTACTTCTGGAATGGAGAGGCCGTCTCGGTGTCAGGATGACTACTAAATATTACACCAAAATTACCAACTCATTTCCCGTGGGCCACTGAATACCTGTAATAGAGAAGAGACACCAAACTCTGCAAGACCAGAGCTGCCTCATCCTAGCAGGATTTTCATGCTTTCATGCGATGCTTATTGCTTAAAAACAATACTACTGAGAGAAGTGATATGCCAAATCATCATTCCAAGCATGTAAGCTAAGTTTGGGATGATTACCAATTTCCTAAAAATAGCAAGCTCCTATCTGGAACACAACATGGAAAGCAACATTGTCTGTTGCTGCAGTAGGATACGTTTAAATGTTAAGATAAGAGTAACCTAGATGAATGAGAAGTGAACTCTATACGCTTTCACCTTGTTTTCCGCACTCGTGTCACCTTCTTGGATCCAACCAGAATAAAATTTGTATATATTTAGAATCAAACACACAATGTTAGCAAACACTGCTAATATAAAACACAAGGTTTCACTAATTTATGAAACCAAAGGAATTTTTTTACTCTAAAAATCTAAATCCTGGGTTTTTTAGGTCACACTTTGAATTCTTCAAATCCCCTACTGTTCGTTTTACACATGATTTCCTTCTTGATTTGTAGTAATCACCTAAAAATTTGAATATGGTTTAATTCTTATAACATGAAACATGGTCATGCATATTGCAAACATATGCACCAACACATCTGTGTTCAGTCCTTTGATTGCTAGAGTACTAGCATTTTTTAAGAATAAAAGAACCGATGCCTTAAACTCATATACTATTCAGATGAAAATAATTTGATACTGTATTTTAAGTATACATACACAACAGTACACTGTACTATGTAATACTATGCAATTTAAAGTATAAACTTTTGAGGACATCCACAACATCTGATTTTTTTTTTTATAATGTAAACTATTCTTGATGGCTTGAAGGTTCTTTATTAACCTTTTTATTACTATTATTGCAGCTGTGACCATGAAGTATATATATTTGGTAGAAGATTTGAAGTAAGAATATGAAGAAGTTGTCTGCAAACTGTAAAAAAGGTTTACATACAGTTTAAGAGTCACAGCATGCTTATCATGTTGATCAATATTATCTCATTTGCATACACTCCATATGGCAGCATTCATCTGTTGTCTTCTGCTTATACTTAGACCAAGGACTCCTTGGGGCAGGAACTGAATATCTGAACTGAGTAGCACAATGGTCTACAGTGAGGACTTCTAGAAACAACAAGTGATGTGAATAGGACAGAAATACAGGAAAATCAAAATAAAAACTTCTTCCAGCTAGCAGAGGATTTAATACTACCTTAAACAACAAACAAACAAAAAACCTGAACAAAAAAAAAAACCAGAAACTAGAGTTTAAAATCCAGATTACAAACAAACAATTTTTTGATTAGTGATAAAATTGTCACAGGTTCGGCTAATACTTCTAATAGAACTTCTGAAATCAAGGTTGGAGAAGTTTCTAAAAGATACAGTAAAGCAGATATAAATCCAGGGATATCCAAGAGCCTGTGTTATCATAAGCAGATAACCATACATGAACTTACTTAATGTAATTCTACAACCAATTTGAGGAGGTACTTTATTTTTTTGCACACTTGCAGTTAACAAACAGTTAACAAGATTTAAAACCAAACAGTTAACACTGTACTCATTCCTTTGTCTCATTACACATCATTTACAAAACTCTGCAGTATGAACTCTACCTTATCTACCTCAAGATTCCTTGATCATATACCCATACCTCTTAAATGTAATTTATCCGCTTTATAAATATGAAAATACCCTTAAGCTACATTGTGTATTTTGTACAAATTTGGCTTTTAGACTTCCAATAAAATGAATGCCGTTGACAT
The DNA here is from genome assembly GCA_013398815.1 of Ibidorhyncha struthersii. Lineage (NCBI taxonomy): Eukaryota > Metazoa > Chordata > Aves > Charadriiformes > Charadriidae > Ibidorhyncha > Ibidorhyncha struthersii. The sequence continues at coordinate 612,502 of VZSZ01012177.1, forward strand.
AACTTTACACAATGGAAAATTTATTAACTAAACTCTTCAAGGTCTTTTTAGTCATGGTTTTCAAGAAAACTGATTCCTCAGAGGAGATTGACAGGAAAACTCTTTGCAGCATCTTAGCAAGTTCTCTGCAATACAGCATAAAAAAATCATTAGCTATTCAAAGTAAAACTTTCAGCAAATGTGCCTAAGACATACTGACCTTCTTATAGTCAGGAAATGCATCTTGCATCTTTATGTGCTTTTAAATATAATTTGTCTAAACTGTCTAAAGTAAATCAAAAAACTATCACTCAATCCTCTCAGTAGAAAGGGTAAATTTTAATTGCAGAACTTAAAACCTCACAATTAAAAGCTGTGTTGCTACTTAAAGCTAGCACAAACGCAAGAATGAGAGTTCATGCATACAAATCAGCTTTTCTACCACATCCAGAAGGGTTCTGCAGAATAGCCTGATGAATACAGTCTGTACCTTCTAAATTTAGTTAGAAGGAAAAAGTGGAATATTAGCCATGTTTTAACAAAACACAAATTCTTTCCTAGTCACTTTGATTTGTGAATGACTTTGTGATAATCCACATTTGAGTAGTGAGAAAACTAAAATGATGTTGATAATTCAAAGGTAAGTATGCAAATAAAAAAACTGATGAAAAATAAATGCAACCAGAAACTGGAGAGGGGAGTTTTTGTCGGATTTTTTTTTCTTCCTGGAGCAAGGCATTTTGTGCACAACCTTTCGGTGAGCAAGTTCAGAATTTACTACTTTCTAACTTAAATAAAAAAAATTTATGGCATAGTATTCTGTACAGCTAGTCAAACCAACAAGTAGATGGAAGAAAATATTCACGAATACCAACTACGTACAAAAGGAAAAAATAAGAGTGCAACTGAAAGAAAAATGACGTACTTCTTAACACTATGTTCACGATTTTGTGCCAGATTCTCAGCTGTTTTACCTTAAAAGGGTTCCTTTTAGTCAATGGGTCCAGGTCAATGTACGCCAGATGAAATTCTAGCCTTTTGTCTGCAAAATCCATCTTATAACCCCTCCTAGAGAATCCAGTAGACACTTTACACAGCTACATCAGCAGTTGTGTTTCACCCAATTCCCCTTATCCGCCATCCAGAGGTGGATACGCTAGGATTTTGCCTATGCTAACCAGTCAATCAGGAGTCACTTTGTTTTCTCGGGAAGTGTGAAGAAGAGAAGACAGAAATGGTGCACAATGAATAAACACTCTGGCATGCCCCTGTACTAATCTTCTTTGGGAAGAAGCTTAGGGCTTAAGGCAAACCTTCCCAGTGGACCCTAAACCATCTCCCTATAAAGTCGACAGAAGATTTCATCATTTTAGTATCAAAATAACTAAGCTACCATTTTCTAAACAGCATAAACCTGACTGGAATCACACCTCGCAATTTTGAACAAATAAGTGTACATTCCTCTGTTTAGGAGGGCCACGAAGATGATCAGAGAGCTGGAGCACCTCCCCTGTGAAGACAGGCTGAGAGAGTTGGAGTTATTCAGCCTGGAGAAAAGAAGGCTCCAGGGAGACCTTATAGCAGTCTTGCAGTACTTAAAGGGGGCCTACAGGAAAGACAGGAATGGACTTTTTAGCAGGGAGCACAGAGACAGGATAAGGGGTAACGGTTTTAAACTGAAAGAGGGTAGATTTAGGTTAGATATCAGGAAGAAATTCTTTACTCTGAGGGCAGTGAGGCACTGGCACAGGTTCCTCAGGGAAATTGTGGAGGCCCCATCCCTGGAAGTGTTCAAGGTCAGACCGGACGGGGCTTTGAGCAACCTGGCCTAGTGGGAGGTGTCCCTGCCCATGGCAGGGGGATTGGAACTAGATCTTTAATGTCCCTTCTAACTCCAACCATTCTTTGATTCTATGATTCTATGATATTATCACAGAGCCAAAAAAATTTGGATTTTACGTTGCCCTCAGCTGGGTGAATGTACTAGGCAAATTTTTCATCAACTACAAGGATAATTCTTTGAAATTCAGTACTAAAATCCCCACTCACAAACTGGAGTTCTAGTATTCATGGCCCAACTAACAACAGCATGATGAAGTCCTTTCCCTGATTTACCCGAAAGAGAAGCGTACCTGAGATAACACTGGCAAATAGAAAAAGGTACTAGAGTTGTCGCACACAATTTATCTATTATGCCTGGCTCAGCACTGGGTAATGGATACCATTTAATATTTTTTCTCTTGGCATAGGGAGGAGAGGCGTCTCTGCCTGAGATGACGGAGCAGAAGAGAGGATTTGGAGGGAGTGAAAGAGAACATTAGTTGCAAAATTATATATTAATTTCTGGTGTCAAGTAAACACTGCACCAGAAGTGTCCCTGGGAAAAATAAGTTTCAAAGGTTTCAAAGGTATCCCTGGGAAGAAAAGGTTTCAAAGACTATCTTCTTATCCAGGAATAAGCACCAGCATCTTTGCTAGTGCCAGTTCTGACTTGAAAATGATGACTTGAAAATCATGACTTTGTCTTGGCAGAAGCTTTGGGGCCTATCTGCTGTGCAAAAAAAAAAAAAAAAATAGCTATGTTAGCTAACTTGAATTAGACAACTCAAGTTTAAGTAGTATTCAAGATCTAAAAAGCAATCTGAGATTGAAACCTAGCTTCTAGTCCTAGTTAAAACTGCCAAAACTCAAGCCAGTTCTCTGTCCTCACTGCTATTTTAAATCAAGTCAGTTAATTTAAAAAGCAACTTCTTCATAATCAATAGCAAAAAATCTGGATTCCCACCTGCTTCTCTTTGACATTTCCCAAAGTCTGGCCTTCTGAGTTCTGCTTCATGGGGCCTCTTGGCCTCACCTTATAGAATCATAGAATCGTTAAGGTTGGAAGGGACCTTTAAGATTTACCTGGGACCAAGAAACAGCAAACTAGTAATGAAGTCATTAGCTTTAGGGACATCAGTATATATGCCCAATCCTGCTTAGTGTCAGCAGGGTGACCAGCATTTGGTCAACACTCATGTCAAGGGACCTGAACCTGACGTAAATGTACCCACTAAAGGAAGCATTCCCCAAAGAGGACGTTTCTCTTCTGGGTAGATCTCCTCTGCATCAGAGGTAACATGAACCAGCTCTTCTAGAAAGCACAGTAATCTAGGAAAGTGCACATCTCATCTTTCATGTCTGCTGGGGGGATTTTCATACTACATTTTTATCAAGCAGGGACCTGTCTTACTGCAAGAAGAAGGATTAATTATGTTCATTGGCCAATGGGATACATCTTGGGCAAGGAATATTTTTTTGTATCATCTGCCACAATTTTAAGGCTTAACATAGAGGCAGGTCACAAAGAGTTCCTCTGCCGCCTTTTTTATTTTTAAAAAAAAGTGGAAAATAATTCAAAGGAAAGTGAATATTATTTTTTTTCACTGAACAGTTTGAAAACAATAGTGCTTGGAGTTCTGGAGTTTGGATAATTTCTGGATTTCATTTGTAAAAGTGGAAATCGAAAGAAATTTGCAGCTGTTGGGGAGCCAAAGTCATTCCCTCTTTTACATCCTTTTACGTCCTTTTCTTTAGCCAGTGCTGAGTATTTCCTCTGGAAAGAACAGCCTATCACCATGCCTTACCTAGACCAACACTTGAACAGACACTTTGTGAGAGCTGAGGTCTGAGGGAAAAACGGACAAATACATAGGTCTCACTTCTACAAGAAACCAGGTTAAAAATACACATAACATACATGGCCTAAAGTGTTTAAAAAGATTAAGAAGTACCAACCTAAAAGCACCTAGGAATAAGCTTTCTGAACAGTATCAAACTTCACCATAAATAAAGCAAGAAACAAATGAAAAGTTCACGTCTTCTCTATTTTAGCATTACTAAAGGGTACATAAATGCATTATTTGTTCCTTAAAAAAAAAAAAAGTGGTTTCATCCAACCATTTTTTAAAAAAAACTCAGTCTTAATTTTTCCTTTCATTGGGACAGGAAGTTTCAAACACCTACTTTCAAATGTAGTCTAAAAATCTAATAACTTGTTATTTGAAATAACTAACCACCAGAAATAAGTTTGTGAACTAAATGACAACAGATATAAAGGAATGAAAAATAGCGAAACATTTCTGACAAAATCAATCACCCACAGAAAGAGGTGCTCAGCATCCCTGTATAAAAAAATCAGTGCTCATTCTCAGCTGCTGCAAACTATAATAGGTCCACAGACTGCAATGAAGTTATGTTAAATGATACCAGCTACCAAACTGTCCCCAAGCATTATAGCCATGCTCCGTTAAATAGTGAGCTAAAACGCATTCTGAGATGCGGCTTCTCATTTAGACAAGCCTCCTCAAGGAGGATCACCTCATAAGATAGGACTGCCACGCTGCTCCTGATAGAAGGCAGTCAGTAAGGACTGACCGTTTCACTAACGTCGTGATAGCGTCTCACAGAGGTCGAAGCAGCAGCACGTGGAACAGCCTCCACGTAGGAACAGCAGCAGAGCAAATGAGAATGGATACTCAAACTGCTTTCTTCAACCATTCTAAACAAAACCTGGACCACACACTAGTAATCTGAATATGAGTAAAATAGCGCATTTTTTTTCCCCCGTACAGGCAAAATGCTAGATTTTCTATTTAATTCACAATAAAAATTTATTTATGTTTCAGCACTGTATTATTTTAGCACTTATAGTATTCATGCTGCTAGAGCCCAAAATTTCTTTCTGCTTAACACAATAAAGAAACACCTTTAAAGAATAAACAAAGAAGACAACAGTTGTTATTTGAATGAGAACGTGGCAATGAGCTATCTTCCCCACTTTAAATTAAGGGAAACCTCTAAGTATGTCAAGCATGAAGGAATCAATAAAAAAGGAAGCAAGTCCAACTAAACACTTTAATTTTTCTTTAGTAAAATTCTTTCAGAAAGACAATTTAAAGAATGTTTTGCTCCTAATGTTCCACCCTTCTCTGAATTCACTGTTCACTCAGTAAGGAGAAATGCGCTATCATTCTCCATTATTTATGTTTTTACATATCCTTAAATTGTCAGAATACTAATATGCTGTTCCTTATGCAGTTTTAATAACTTTATTTTGCAAGATAAAAAAGGAGAAAATCGGCTCCTAACTTTAGTACCACTGAGTGGCTTTGCATAGGTAGTCCTCTACTCGGAAGCAGCACCAACACAAAATACTGGCCCAAAAGAGGACAATGGGAATTTTGCTGTTGCCTTTAACATCACCAGGATCTCACATTTTGTTCATGCCAAAAAGGTGGTAAGTGCTCTTAATTCCTCCATGCAGAAAAGTACAGTGCTCCCCACTCAATGTGTCCATCATGCAACACCACCAACAGTGGTGGATGAAGAATCTTTTCAGAGCACCACAAATAGAGGCGTAAGCACCAATAAATGTATCCTTTTTGCCTCTCCTTTCTCATTTATTCAAGCACTCCATACATAGTATTCATTACACTGCCTTTCCATAATAATTAAAATATAAAAATAAAGTAAACTTTGTGCTATCACTGCAATATTTGCTGCTTCCTCAAGTGCTTGCCATCTTTCCTTCAAGCACCATATCTGGAATTTCACCACAGACCATGAAATCAGGTATCTCATTTTTTGTTAAAATAAGTCTACATAAAACAAGAAGTCTGAGAAGCTATAGTCCACGTTATCTATGAAGACTAAAGGTCAAAAACAAAACAAACAAAAAAAAAACATCAAATCGAAGCAAGATAAAGAAATCCAAAATTATTCTTAGGATTTTTAGGCAAAGTCTGAAATTTTAGAATGACAATTCTGTGTGTAATTTTTCCGTTGGGTGAAAATGGCGTAGTGATGGAAAAACAAGTGCTATTACACACAAATATGGCATACAACATGAAAACTGCCATTAGCTAGCACACTTCCAGAAGCAAGTGCCAGGGACACACACGCGTTAAGACAGGAGTGTGAGGACTACCAGGATGGTAGACTAGCGTGTACGTAACTTATAGAACTGAGCAAAGCTTCTGCTATTATGTCAGCATCAGTCTAAGCAAAGGTGGCAGGCTCTGAAAGAAATTTCATCCAGTCCGCTTCTTGTGGAGTGGGTGATAGATTCAGCTTCTGAAGACGGATAAATTAAGCGAATCAATAAATAAGAAGTTCCTTAGTGTTTCCCTCTTTAGTCATAAGCGTGAACTTTGAAAGTGCAAGCAGTACAATTTGAGTTAATTTAGGAAACAGCATTCAGAAGTTTGTGGAAGTGCCTGAAAAATGTCAAAACATCTAACCCCTTTGAATGAGTATTCCTTATATTACTTCTTTTATAACCCACTTTCATCACCCATTATAAAATACACACACAAATTCCTTTCTGGATATAAGAATAGTTGCATAATATTTATTGCTGCTCATTAGCATGCTCAGTTTGTTGATAGATTGCCTTCATATCATATGGGGGGAAGAGGAAATTGGAACCAAACCCAAAAAGCAGTTTAATTATTTTAATTAATTCCAGCTTTCAAAATAATGCAGAATGCTATTGAATATTTAACAAGCTATACAAGCCAAAATACATTTATGCTGCATAGTACAAAACGGAACGCAGTGGAAAGGTACTCTTTTAGGCTCTTTGGTAAATCACATTGGAAGATACCACAATCTAGATCGTAAGTGCGCTTTGTATAAATGTAAATAGGTGTTTTTGATGGTATATGTTAATGCAAGTTATAGATTACCAATAATATCAAAAGAAAAGCACGTTTGTAAAACTGATTGCTAACCCAGTGAAGAGAGACTAAGATAAACGCAATCAAGAAACACTCTTGCTCTGGAATTAGAGGTCTTGGGCTCCCTATGTACATTCCCTCCATTTTAACATATTGGAGCAACTAACTAAACTAATTAGTTAAAAGTAAAAGTGCAACCTGAGGAACCCTCATACGGAATGTAAACTAAACGGGTGGGGAGGTCTATAGGTGTCAATCAATAACAAAATGCAAACTGTCAAGCTTGCTTTGCTAACAAACTGTCACATCAACAATATGCAGTTAATGACTACAAATTAACTGTATACCAGATGCTTGACACTTTGTTATGACACTTAGCAAGCTAGTTGACATTTGGGGGATCAAAGCTTCTTTAATTACACTTTGTATAACATGTGCAACCTTTATGCTAATGTCCACGTATTCCTTAGAGCAAGACTGTTCACGTGAAAGTGGCTGGGTTTTTTGGACTTTGAAACATTCCAGTATATCTGGATTTCAGCTGAAACAAAACTCCTGAAAGGCTTGACATCATTATTCAGTATTATCACCTTATCTAAAATAACTCTTTAACTTGATGTACTATACCATATTCACTCACTTATAGACACCCTCTGCGTGAAATAATGCATTTTCAAACAGTGTTAACAGGATCTATAAAAGAACGAAGCACTAGACATACTGCATTTAAAAGCATCTCTGTGTTCAAACTCAAGTCTAGAATCAATGCTACACATTGATACGTCTTTTGTACACCAGATTAATTTCCTGATCACATAACCAAACATATGACACAGCATTAACAACATTTTTATTTAGCCAGCGCTTACTATATAGTTTGTCATACCTTGGAATATATACCTTGGAAAGGGTATAAACTAAAAGCAGCCCCAGGTTTGCAAATCCTTTTTAACATGAGCAAATCCATTGGCTCACTGTGTTGCTACAAAGGTGCGTTTTCAAAAATTTTAGTCTCCTGTTTATTCCTTAAAATGGAGGTCCCCACATTACACAGGAATTACATGCAAGTTTATGACTATATATTTCACAGGGTTTTGTAGAAAAAAATAACATAATCCTAAATACTAAAGATTTCCCTCTTAGCGAGGGAAAAGAGCCTTTAAAGCAAAACATAATGCCAAAAGTAGTTCTGCCTTCCTACTTTGGACAGAAGTGATTCTTGGAAGAAATTCTATAAAGGCATAAATTCAAATGACTTTTTTCCATCCTAGACACCTGACTCAGATTCTTAAATACATTTTTATTTGGATTGCGTTAACATCCCTTAACACCACTCACCAATTCAGTTTTTACCATAGAGTAGTTATTACATCAGATGTTAACCCTGTTGAATGTTAACTGCTATGATTACCATTGTGCATCAGTGGAGATGAACTCTGTGGAGGGTTCCTTGATATCTTTGGGAAAAGCTTTCAAATTGCATGAAGCACTGAAGTTGGGTTTTTACATCTCAGCTGCCTGCCAGTTATTTTATTCTTCTTGTTCTATGTGAGCTAATAACTATTTTCTATAAAGCCACAGCTCTGTGCAGTTTCTGTCCCAGCTATGTAATTCCAGTAAGCCAAATCCTTTACATCATCCTTTGAAGCATGCTTGCATCATAAATTGTATTGATCAGATTCATCTGACCTAACATAGAGGTCTAAAGCATAAGCATCACAGAGCAAATCATTTCTGACCCTCAACTGAGAGGAAGAGGAACTTCTAAGGCATAATTCACCTGATCTGGTTGAGACGTTCACCTCGGGAGCAGACGAGCAGTGCTCTGGAAGTGTTTATTCCTTTTTTACATACCTCAGCTGCAGATGAACCCCTTCCTCAGGGCTTCCAGTAGGATCTACCAAAGAATGGAGGCATCTACAGGGTCATGAAAGAAACACCTGTAGCTTGTCCACGTGACTGGCTTAGCAAAGCTACTCACTGATGCATCTACCTCTTGATCTAGATGGCAAACTTGACTACTTTAAAGTTCAGCGTACCACAATTATTCCAAACCATCTAGCTAACAGTTCCTATTAGCAGTCAAAGGCAACAAAAATATTAAGCCCAGATGCTTCCTAACAGAGTGTGGGATACTCACAAAAAGAACTAGTCAGGGCTGTAAATGAGAGCTTGACCACCCAGCTGGATATACTGTGTGAAGAAGGATATTGGTATGCAGAATATAATTTTTTTGTTTTTCAAGATTCACTTAGATCTTTAGGTTCCAAGAGTGAGAACAATGCCCTCATGACTCATACGGTATCAAAGCCATGTAAGTGATGTTATTTATCCCCTTCTATGTATTCTTATAGTTAATCATTTCATGCTGGATACAGCTTCTTTGTGCCATATTCTAATTAATGGTAAAAAAAGTGTATTTATCTGCTTTCCATTACATGGCACACCACTGCATGACCATGGATACCCATGCCTTTTAGTAGAAATCCTGTTAAAGCATCACCCATCACCTACAAAGAGCAGCACAGAAAACAAAAAGCTGCAGAGACAATCACAGCGAAACATAAAGTGAAAGTCTGTTGTGTGAATTCCCCATGCAATGCTCAAGACTTAATGGGTCTGCAGTGATACACTTCTGAATACCATTTAACCCAGCTATCAAATCCAAAAGATCTGCTAATTCAGTTTAGCTTTTTCCTACACAGCAGCAGAACTACATGATCAAACTAAAGAAAAGATTTCATTGCGGTTCTTACGACATTTACAAAGACAGTTCTGTTTGTTGCCAGTTAATCTTTAAAAGACATTTATTTCAAAATTAGGTTTTGAAAAAGCCAAGCAGCAGTAGGTCCACATCTTTACTCGGTTTTCCCCTATAAACTGTATTTCGGGTAGTGGCAGCGGTATGATTCTATTCTGTAGTCACATAAAGAGTAAGATTTGGGAAAACTTTGATTTTCCAAGTTCTGCATGTCTTATCAGTTCTGTTTTTCAGATTCTTAGTATGAAAAACACTACATTTTTGCTTGCAAAGTATGTAAGTAACAGAAAAGAATTCCTTAATAAGAATCCCAAGGTTTCACTTTAATTAATCTGGGCTAATTATTTTTAGTCCTTCTACTCTAAACAAATAACAAAAGAAAACCATCAAACTTAACAACAGCATCGTATACACGTAAACCTCTGGGAAGCTTATTTTCCTTCATCTTTAAAAATGTTACTCAGATGAAAGGCAGATGTTTTAGACTGAGAATGATTATGCAACTGATATAATATCAGTGGTTATCTATTAGGGAAAATAACAGAATTATCATTTCCATTATTTCCTATATGCTGCTATGAGCCATGTAGTAATAATTCTGTAAGTTTCCTAATATAATTTTAAGTGCTACATGTTTGAAAAAAAGTAAAAATTATATGAATATATCCACTTATGAAAAAAGCTTTCACTGATTAGAGCTCATTTCCCTAATATACAGATTTCTAAAGACAGCTCTATTTTAGTTATGTAAAGCATGTAAAAATTGGCATGTGCTCAATCACAGCTGAATCTGAAATTAGCCTGTCATTTTAGACACCATACTTTGTGGGTGGGAGAGGGGAAGCTCCTCCAGAAAAACTTTTCCTGGAGATTAAATGGCTAACGGTCCGCTGGCATAACAATGTTTTGCAGGAAGATGACATTGGTTTATTATTTTCAACCTTATTTTTGAGGCAGGAGAAAGGAGACGATACTCTTTCTTCACAAAGGACTCCAGATGGTACTTTTTCTCTTTGCAAAATGAACAAGCTACCCTAAATAATGCCCTACTCTGACTGGAGCCGCAATATATGCTAACATGGTACCCAAGAAATGGGAAATATCTGACCTGTTGTACACATCTATACCTACGCGAGCCCCCCTTGCTGTGTTTTCAGCTGATGGAGAGAAATGGGCAATTCCAGGCATGAATCGTCTCATCCATTGGTGGTCATTTCAAATAGGTCAGGTGAATCGTAGTCCTAGAAGCGCCCATTTCTTTCCGCTCAGTACAAAGGTAGCAAGCTCAAACATCGGTGTCTGAATAGCGGGTACCTAAATCTGGCCTGATGAATCCTATCTCAGACAGTATTTGACAACAAACGACAAAGCCACGTATCTACGTTGAATTTTTGCCAGACAACCATCTAAACAAACTAGTGAGAGCAACTCAGCAAACATGTTAAAAATCAGTCTCAAAATCATGAGAAGGAAAACAGAGAAGTTAGTTAACCAAATACCCCATCTTGCTAGCTCATCTTGCAGCCCTTAAAGAAATACAACAAAGTTTCTGACTCAAGTAAGAAGACATGCAACTGCAGGACTGCTTTAATTCACATATACATACATACATATGTGTGAAAATAAATAATTATTTCTTTGGGCATATTCAGTTCAGAAGAAGCTAACTATCTTCTCATTAACTGAAATTACAAACATTAGAAAGAGCTGGCCTCATTGCTGCCACGTTTAGCTTATTTTTCCCCATTTCCTGAGCAGAACACAACTAGAATTTTTTGTTCTGATTAAAATGGGCACTGACTTTTTCAAGCTGTAAAAACAAAACCTATCTTTAAAAACTGCTTAAATTCGTCACCATTGTAGAATTCTTATTTGATGAGAGTTCGCAAACTTTATGAGAGAAAAATATGGGTCACTGTATGAAAACTGAATTTGAAAAAAAGCTTTTCATCAGTTAACAAAAGCCCTTGATATCCAAGCAGCATGCACATAATGATACTAAAAGCTCGCAATGGAACTTCAGAGGGCTATCAAGCCACGAAAGATCTCATAAAAAGACAAGTGATTAACTTATTTAAACTGAGCAGGAATAGGAGTCAAAACTACCTCTCTGTTATTTCTTCTCGTGTACACAGCATTTTGCTTTGGAATAAACGGATCTCACTATTGATACTGGAGTCATCGTTTACCAGAGAATGAGCCAAAATTTAGACGATTTAGTTGGTTCCTGCAATACAATTCTGTGGCTCACAAAAGAGAAAACAACAAATTCAATGAAGCACGAATTGCTAATGTGAATTCAGGCCTAGAAACGTGAAAATTCTTTTTTCAAAAATGTTCCAAATTTATTGATTAGTAAACTACAGAGCGGTTTTATTGGTTTACATCTTTGTTTGCATTTCCATAAAACTATTTATAAAACCTCTTCATTTACCAGCTGTATATTTAACGGCATTTTAAAAATAAATATTTAAATGAACAAAACCTACAAAAAAAAGTACTCACTACAGTTAAAAAGCCCTACAGCAGCTTCGTAATGTGTCCTTAATCAGGACAAAAGTAGTTTGTGGGGTGTATTACAGTTGTAATACAGTTAAAGAGGACGTATCCATAGCAGATGAAAGTTTGCTCTCAATTCATTACCTCCAATAAAATCTATTAGATCAAGCACGGAAAGCTTGAGCAAGGGAAAGGTAGCTAAAAACATGAAGTTCAAAAGAAAAGAAAATTGTTAAAGGAAAATTATTTAAAGGCTTTATGTCACTTAACAGGCCTATAAAAAGTTCAAAATAGTTAAGTAGGATAAATATTTGTTTCACAAAGTGGGACCTGGTTAGGTTACTTCTGTCTAAATACCAAACGTTTTACAGGTTCGCATGATAATGCAACCATTTCAAAACAGAGAACACAGAGGGGCTTAGACCATGGTAGCATTTTTGTGCTTATGCCCTGAAGAAACAGTTTAATAAATCAAGAAGCTATCTATGCAACTGAAAAAAGAGAGCTCATATTCTCCTGTCAGGCAGTATACGGACTATGGAAATACAGTCCACTATTCTGTACAGCCCTCAGTATTCCATAACCAGTACACACTATAGATAGTAACCAGTATTTATTTTGTTCCTGAAATTAAACATGAAAAACAGTCAAATCCTCCCGTGGTGTATTTTTTACTGCTTGTTGACTTGTCGCATGAAACAGGATCCTGGGACATGACTACCATAATGCAAAGGTAAATCATTCAGGCTCTGTACGTCCTTGGCTGTCACACGGATTTAGAATTATCTTCTCAATTTTTGTTTATCTTTCCATCTCCAACAGCAGTTAAGGCTACACTGTTATTTGGGGGAATACTAAGGGAGAGACTCCAGTTTGGCACTTTTACTGATAGTGTAATTAATAAATAAATTCATTAATAATCTTCACTTTAAAAGTATGGGCAGATAAAGATTATTTGCAGAAATTTGCAGTGCTGCCTCCCACCCCCACTCCACCCCCAATATCTTACTATTACAAACAGTACACATTAAGGGCCTATGAATCTATTGTGCAATTTTAAGCTTTCTCACTCACACCGTCTTTACAAATGGGGTGCCCTCTTTCCACTTAGATTTAGATATCTGCAATGTAGAAATACCTATGAGACACGGCCGTCCTATATACTTCTTTCATAACCAATGGTCCAACACAGGAACTTCGACGCTTTGCTTCATCTGACCAGTTTTGAACTTCTTTGTAACGAAGTGAATAGCACCGTAAAAATACAGTTTGACTATCAAGCCAAAGAAAGATCACTGGTCATTGGTTCAGATGGGGAGTTGTACACTGTAGATGAAAACTGGGATGAACCAATTCCACCACTGCAGACCAAAGTACCTTGACCACTGCATGTACAGGTCCTATTGGTGGGATGTTTAGGAAATTTTCTCCATCTCCAAATTATGGCTGACGTGTAAGGTATGTATGGCGTTGTCTAGGAAATCGTGTGAGAGTACAGGGGAGGGAGTATAAGAAAGTGCAGAGTTTTCTGGGATAGAGTTGGAAGATTGTGTGAAGCAGAAAGAAACAAACCTAGTGCTGTCTTGTCCATAATGCCTTTGGGAAATAGATCCTAGACTGGACCAGCACCAGAACTACACGTGCATTGTTTCAGTGGGAAGTAGCTGGCTTATCCCAAAAGAATACACAAAAAGTGGTGGAGTGTGGGCGATCAGGATCCGGAAGTAAAAGGGGAGCTATTTTACAGCATAGGAATGCCCACAGAAGCCAGCTCTACCCTACACAGAATTAAAGAAACAACTTTCTAGGCAAACACTTAAGAGATGACAAAGAAAATCTACCATTGAACACAAATATTTAAAATATATTTTGGACTTTCCTTGTTAAACAGACTCAAATTTTACACCTTTTACAACCTTTTCAGTTGTGTAATACTCCACAATATGCATTTTCATTACAAAAACATGCAGCAAATAGATAAAAACAAACTTACTATTTTAAAAAGGATATGTAGTATACAAATATATGTATATACAAATGTGTACGTTGTATACACATCAATATATAAAACCATTGTATACATTATGGCTACACAGATAATTGATTTTTTCCACGCACACTCTAAAATGCAGTATTTAAAGTACTGCAGGTAAAGTTTGCAAGAGTGTTTTTCAACTACATTGTAAGTATACCATTAGCTTGTCTTGTCCATGTTAGATATCTGTTTATGCCATGAAGTTCAAACAAACATGTGACTTCTTTAAATTCTAAGCAAGCAATTTGTAGGCTGCTCATCCATTATCTCCAAGCGCACTCTCTGTACAAGGTCTACTAAAGTAATGGTTCTTTCATCAAAGCCTAATGGTTTGTTTCAAATAATCAAAGTAGTGTTTATATCACTGTCCTCAGGTGCAACCATTTTGTTTCCAGGAGAACGGTATAGTACATGCTAATGTCACAAGTGATAAATCAAAGCAACTACATTTGTTTCCCTACCTTAACCAATCTACCCTATGTCTTCAACAACAGCAACAAAAGAATCCACCCTGGCATTTGCACTCTGTAGTTTATTCTGTGAGCATGAGTAATTTTGCAAGTAGCAAAACATCGTATGTAAAACAACTCACTCATGCCTCTCTTCTAATAATAACAAGTATAGCTTGACTTACGTGGGAACTAGCACTGCTGTTATCTGAAGCAGGATAGGAAGATGTTTCTCCCCACTACAACATCTCATAAATCCCGAGATTATTTTTACACAACATCCTGCTTTTGGTTAAATACAATGTGTCTGATCAACTCAGTTCTCCATAACACAGTGATAAAAATTCACTTTTTCTTTTTTTAATTTTTTAAACTTAGGCATCAAGGGGGGAAAAAAACCCTTGCAAATCCCTTAACTGGACAAAACAAAAATTGAACTCACCTGACTGATACTTTGGAGGATCTTAGACAATTCAATGGATACACAGAGCATAAGTGAAGTTAGATCCACAACCACATTTTCCCTTCCTTATTTTTTGCGGTTTTGTTGCAACATTGGTAAAAGTTTTGTGTATCTAATATGATCCGATGGGAACTTCAAATACTCTGTGCACCATGTTGGATTTGGTGTAGTGATTACTCTGGTGATGTTATTCTCTTTACCAAAAATGTGCTGGGAAAGTCAAGCGGGCAAAGCTTTCTGTCCAATGGGAAGCAGAACCTGCATAGCCATCAATCATGCCCCATTTTCAATTAAAGGAATGACACCGACAGCATCAGTAGGAGATTCCGTCAGTCCGATTAGATACAGGGTGAGAGTTGCCTATATTAACAGCTGAAGGGGGTGAGAATCATGGAATAACATAGGAACGATGATAGACAAGACCAAAGGTTTGCTTTATGAGTCTAAGTGCAAATAATCATCTTCATCATCATCCAATATCCAAGGAAAACCGATACTCACATTTTGTTTAAGAAAGCAGGCAGGAACAGTTGCACAACTGGGTGAGGTTTCTGATGAAGGCGGCACTTAATACACTGTTGGCCTTTGGTAATGTTACTACACTGATCACATTTGAAAAATATCATTAAAATTGTGAGCTACACCAAAAAAAAACAACAAACAAAAACCTTTCCTTCCATTTAAGTTTGGAAATCTGGAATGAAAGATTAATTGTGAAGCAAGTAGCCACCTGCACTCCAGGTCTTCTCATGATACCAGCCTGCTTCCTAGAAGATAAAATTTGGTAAATTGCCCAGATCTGACAAAGCCCATCTTAGGAGTTACTGTGATGCTACTGTACATCCTGACACACAGAAGAAGGGAAATAAAAGTCTGAAATTAAAATACCACTAACAAATTCAATTTCAGATAATTTTATCTTATGAAACTTCCTACCGATTAACATTAACTCTGAAATACAAAAGTATAAGGGAAAAAAATCAGAAAAAAAATTCACCAATGTTATGCAATACTGAAATTTATTTTTTTTTTAAATGTCAGGAAAAAAGAGAGTTTATTTGAAATATTTTTTCCTGGGTTTTGCCCCAGAAGTTGGCCTATAGGTTGTTTTTTTTCCTTAAAACCCAGGCCTGATGAAGTATTAGGATTTTTGGTTTTAACACAGATCTGGATGTCTGCGTGAGCAAGTGGAACTAAATGCCATGAAGAAAATGTGGAGCCTGAGGAGACTGTAGAGAAAATTTCTGAACCCTCTTTCTCTACACTCTAGTGTAAAGTCCTAGATCTATTCTTTTCCCAAGTCTACCTATGGATGCAGGAGGTAAGGAGAAATAAATCTGGTGTCATCTTTACTTCAAAAAAAGCGTACCAAGGAAAGAAATGGCCAAGAAGGAAACCCGGATCTTGGTTTAGAAAATAGGGCCATCAAGAGGAACTAAGAACAGTGGTTCTTAGTCTGAGGAGGGAGGTCTGGAAAGCATCTGAAGGTCTGTTTGGCTTCTCTTTCCTATTCGTTTTCTCGCAACCACTCAGCCTCAGCGGCAGAAGGACAGAAGATGCATACTCAGAACCAGCGAGGGTTGGGTATCGTCTGGGCGGTAGGCACCAAAATGGGTCACAGACAGATAGCTTCAGTGTACTGAGGAGGCAAGCGGGCACGTGAACACCAGCACAGGGAAGCACTGGAGCATTTTACTGCCTTCTGCGCCCGTCTTCCTCTTCAGCCATCCCTAGCCCTGCGGCTCAGCTACCTCTCTCTTCACTTCTGGAGCCACTGACTTCAAAAGGTGGCTTCAAGCATCTGAGAAGATTCTGGAGAAAAAAAATAAATGGTGCCAGAAGAGCTATCCAAACAACAGGAAACGCATTGGAGGGCTAATGTAAAAAGTCGGAAAGGTAAGAAAAAATATCACATTTCTGACTCTTCTTTGTGCAAATCAAGCCTATTACCTAACATGTTAAGATGTATCAAATGTGTAACCCCAAGAAGTAAGCCAAAGAAGAACAAAAATTTCCTCTGGCTAATTTTACCCAATATAGAATAACCTCCACAATGAAAGTGTGAATAAGTTGATTAAATCTGACATTAAAAATACATTCCTACCAACTTGCTTTCGCACGAGTCACCACAAAACCTAACTTTTTGAAAAATAAAAGGAACCACCAGATATAAATTCTCCTCAGTTCATTAAGGTGGGTATTTCATTCAGTGAAAAAAGCCTTGAAAACAAAGACTTACTTGGCTAGCCATTTAACACTAAATAGTGATTAATTTTCTACTACCACACTCCCTATTAGTATTACTCCCAAATGTTCAGTTTAATTTAAGTACTTTCTGATTCATGAACAAGGGAATAACATACAGCTATAAAAAGGTAATCCAATCCTAAAATGGCCTTAACCCCCATAATCTGCACTTCAATGGCAGGGGAAACTGTATAGTTTTGAAACTGTAATCAAGATTTTTTTTTTTTTTCAAACACACACACTGGAGCTGTCCTTTGCTCCCATCACTTATTAGATTACAATAAAACGACCACGCTCTCTTTATGGTGGGAACACAGCGACCCTGGGGTGATTTATAATCTTGTGAAACCCTGTCCACACTGCTGACCAGACTTTTTTTTTTTTTTTTTTGAGGTCGCTATCTGTTTCTTCAACTGATGTCTTCCTGCTGTGACAACACTGTTGGATAGCTGTCAGCACATAAGTATTTTTCAGGCTACGTATTATCTCTGCACGCACTTCTTGTGGGTTGTTGTTGGGTTTTTTTCCTGTTGAAAGCATTTCTGTGCTTGATGTTTAGACAGAAAAGGGACCATTCTAAGAATTTCTCATTAGTCTCGTCCCTAACCCAGAGAAGACAACTAAATAGGAAAATAACAAAGTGGCTCTCTTAATGACAGAAAGAAATAGTATTTATTCTAAACTTATCAAACTACTACTGACTACATACCGCACTGCAAACTTTTTATCAAGTATGTTTTTCCAATTCCGGAACAAAATATTTGGAATATTCCTCAATAAAACAGAAAATATTCCATATATGAATTAAATGCAAGTTTTGAGAAATGTCTGTGAAGCATTTTTAAGCAGAAAAAAAGGAGAGAAAGAAGCAGATAGTGTACAAAGAGTGCACCAGAAAACCTACAGAAGGGAACTTCCACAAATACTAAAATAAACATGCAATTTTCCTATTTATTAAATAAATATACTTTGAGAAAGTATTTTTTAAGCTTCCCCTCCCTCAGCATACTTGTTCTATGTAGGAATTGGCTGCCTGAGATACCCTCATTTCACTCACTCTAATGAAAAGCATTGCTAATTTTACTATCTACAAATATTTTAGCAACATAATTTAAAACAACCCTTAAGTTGATATAGTGCATATTCCTTGCACATTGTAAACCACAGCATTTTAAAAACAAACAGCACTAAAAGTATGTATAATTTTATGCTTCTCCTAAAACGAGTTAATATTCATTAGATTTACGGAGTCAAAAATTAATCATTACAGATAAGTTAATTAGAGCCGAACAGTGACCCTGTTATGACCCCTGGGCAAGACATCCTTGTATAACCTCAGGTGAAAGTTTATGATGATGATGGCCACCATCTCCCCCTCAACTGCCCATGCTATGCCAGGAATTCAGTAAACTGTCCTGGATCCCACCCTGTACAGCATGGATTCCCAGCATCCCTACTTCAGATAGCATATGGATAAGTTACAGAAGCCGCCTCCCCCTGATCTGACTGTCCATATAACAAAAATTTCAGTTTGGCCATAATTAGAACTTGATCCGTTAATGGCAAAATTTGCACCGAACTGAATGTTGCAAGATTTCTCTTTTAAAGCAAATGCTCAGCTGGGCCACATAGTACTTATTGGGTCTCACCTTTCCCTATCCAAGCTCCTGGCATTTCAAAACAATTTTCAATGGAAGTACAAATCAGGTAACTAACACTTGAAACAATATTAGGAAACTGTGAGTAAATATAATAGGTAACTGAATTACACATAAAACTTCAGCAGACAACTTTCTTCATATGACAGACTGTAGCTAAACATAAAACAATTTTTTACTGAGAATTTAGCTGTTCAATATTCTAGTAAAGACAGCAAAATACAGCATTTCAATCAGCCGTACCTGACAATTTCTTCACCTGCCAAATATCTGGTTTAGGAAAATAAAATTATGTGCAGTCTTCACAATATTGCACTTGATATTTAAAAATTAAACAGGCTCAGAGGCTGGAGTTAACACCGGCTATACTTTATTGTTTTATTCATTACTGTAAGCTGTTTCAGGAGGATAAAAAAAGTATTTCACTTCATGAAGATAAGGACAAATTGATAATTGTAGCAAATAAGTCAGGTTGTCCTTTGCTCTCAAGGAGGTAACCTACTGTTTCACTCCTCTAAGGACTTCCTTAATAAGATGAACAAAATCTCCGGGAAAAAAAAAATCAATTAAAATGGAGAATAGTCCCTTAGGATAAAGTTAGTTTGGCAGTCCATGCACTTCTCAATCATTCCTTCAGTTTGTTCTAAGTAATACATACTCACTGCATGTTTCTAAGTAGTGCTCTTTTTGGTAGCAAGGCAGTTTCAGAAGTGAACACCGAAAACGGATGCTGATTCAGCAAGGGCTGCTGGATAAAAGAGGGGTTAGGAAGTAAAACATCCAATAGATGCAGAAAATGCAATTGGAAACAAAGTGCACATTCCTAGGATTGCAACAGAAGTCAGTAGGAGCTGCTAATATAAAGAAATTTATATATTAAACCACTCACTTCGTAGTCTTTCTAACCAGGTCCTTCCTTATAGGGCCTTTACATTGCAGTATATCAGGGGGTGTGGCAGACAGATGATCCCTTCATTCCACAAACTACAAAAAGCTTTCCCAATCTGCAGTTATGAATAGCCACCAATGAATCCCACCTTAGAAGGACAATCAAAGAACAAAACAGGAAAGCCAGGAGTAACTTCTCTTAAGCACTCTTCATCCTATCTGCTGTTAATTTAAATTTATTTTTTTTAAAAAGCAACAAAACACAAAACCCTCTTCTTGCTCTTTCATATGTGAAACAGTAACAAAAATATATCTACTTTTTTTTTTTTTAAATCTATTGGATTAATCACTATCTCAGAATACACTGCAGATGTATACTTTTGTATTAAAGCACTTGTGGCTAAAGCCTGAATGTCAGCCCCAACAGTCTGGCCCACCACTAATTGGCAAATTATATTGTGTTCATCCAAAATTTCCTACCCAGTGTGTTCTGGATTAAAAAATAGATAAATAAGTTCTGTATATATTATTCCTTACACCTCGGAATGTGGCTGCATGCTGTTATGTAGATGCTGTGTTTCACTATACTTATAACTAGTAATTTCAATGACGGAGAGATGACCTTCATACAGTACAATGCTTTCAAAGCATTTCAACTAAAGGGACAATATAGACAAAATTATATTTCAAGCCAGAAGAAAATAAAAGTGACTATGCATATCCAGAGAAGTTATTGCAAAAAAGAGTATGCATGTACAGCACGTTTCATGTTTTGAACAAAATCTGTGTACAGACATGTAAGGTAGGAATCAGTTGCCTGAACAGGTGTGTAAAGTTATTTTGGTCCCTGTGGGGTACCACAATGGCTTCTAAGAAGAGAGAGATCTCCTGAAAGTCACTCGTAATATCTGCCAGCCCTCTACAGGTGTCTAACACTAGATGCTCTTACACACAGAGCACCTCAAGTGGCACAAGATGCCTATGTTTAGGCAATTACATTGAAACCAATGTAAGGTAAGATTATTTGCCCCTAACTTGAGGCATCTAGTAGCTGTCTAAATCTAAACTAGCGATCAAGACTCTTTTTATGGTCAAAGGAATAAAGACCTCTAGAAAGCAATTCATCTTGTCTACCTTATCATACACTTTAAGGACAGATGAATGACTCTTCTGGAGGTGCCCATCCCTCTCTGTTTGACTATAAAGGGAGTATAGCTCAAATTAAAAACATTTACATATCTGAGGCTAAAGCACTGAAATTCACTCTCAGTCATGCTGCTTTAAAAATATATTATGCTGCTTCATATCTACTGTATGTTAGGGAGGAGCGTCTAAAATTAGGTATCTAGAAAGCGGTTGTCTAAGTTCCTATTATTGTCAAAGGAAATCTAGTCGATGCAGTCAAAGACGTCTAGAAAGCTATTCAGTGGAGCAAATGTAGGTGTCTACTTTAGAATAATTGACTCTTCCTTCGACTGTATCAACTAACAGACATTGACTCAACCTAGGTGTCTGAATCCAGAGTTGACTTCTTCCCTGTAAGTTTGATCGGCTGTCTGAATACAGGAGCCTAGAGCCATCTGCGATGCCCCGAAGTATCCGAGACATACAGACAAGCCGGCAGACTTGACAAAGGACCTGGGAAAGACTTGCACTCCTCTGAATGGCAGCCATAAAACAGAGAAGATACCCTAGGGCCTTTCAAATGCATCTAGATGCCTGTGTTTATGCAATTGAATCATGTCCTACAATTCCAAACAGCAAGTTAATTTGGAGTAGCTAGTGCATTAAAATGATATGTTAGCTCACTTGAAAGTAACTTCTCCACACATGAGTCTTTTACCTTGTTGTTGTTCTGACTGGAAGATCTTCCCTTGTCAACCTGAAGAACATCATTCCTTCAGATACTTCACCCTGGATTTCTACTGTATCATGTAATAACCTTAGTCATAAAATTTTATTTACCTGTGCTCAAAAAGTAACATTTTTATTTGGACAAATACACCCACATTTTCAAAATGAATGATGGTGAACGTGTCATTCAATAGCTAAAAGTAGTGAAGAAAAAGAGACGCCATAAGTTTTTCCATAAAATACGATATTCTTTGGCTACAGCACATTTAACGCCTTTTCCATCATTATCACAAAGGTTTAAGATATTAGGAGCCGTTAAGATTTTCACACTGTCTCCACCTGATGACAGCCACCCCATAATGATAAACATCAATGTGATAGTAACCACAAATTTGTTATTACTCTGAAGGTGAAGAATAAGAAAGCATGTCATAAAAATTTGTTCTGCACACCTTCTGTGATATTTTAGACATTTAAGCTGTTGTTACATGTCATTATTCTGTCAGTAGCAGATCAAGTATAAGAGGTTTTCTATATATTTCCCCATCATTCCTTCCCTTCACCTCCAGTTCTCACTCATCTAAAGGTTCTTGTCCCTTGCTATAAATCATGTTAGTTCGACCATTTGGCTGGCTGTGTTCCAAAATCAAATGCATGAAATGAAAGGGGAAAAAAATAAAACCTCTAAAAAGTGTTGGTTTGGTTTGGGGTTTGGGGTTTTCGTTGTTGTTGGTTTTTCTTTTTAAATACAGTTATTTCACTGAACCAGTTTAGACAGCTAAAGAAAGAATTGAATCAATGCAACTCACAGGACAGAATCGTTGGCAGGAATAGAGAAGGGAACCTCTTAAATAGTAGCCAGGTGAACAGTAACATGGAACCACTGTCATAGTCCATATCTAAAAAATATATTTGAAAAAATTTAATTCCTGACATGGAGAACACAGCTGACTGGACAATGAAATCAAAACATGAAAGTAGACAATGGTTCTTTTTTTTTTTTCTTAAAAAAAAAATAAAAATCTCTATCGCTTTAGATGGAGAAATAATTACCAGAAAATAAGAGGGCCAGAAGAGGAAAATTACGTGCTGAGAAAGTACAATGCAGAAGTTTCCCAAGCTCCTGAGACTGGTGATCCTGTTGAATCCAAAACAGCTGCAATACGCAGGACACCAACAGCCTCCCACTTCTGCCCAGGCCACCAGCAAACGCTGGCATCAACAACGGCCTCTTGCAATTTGGCTTTACGTCCACGAGGCTGGTGGCCGCTATGCACAGATGAAGACTACAGGACTGACACACCTGATAAAACACATGACTCCGAGATTTTTTGAGCCCAGAAGCCACCAAAGCATCAGTACCATCTGCCACTCCTGAGTACATGGTTTGAGTTGGCCTCCCAGCTGTTGCTCCAGTGGGGTAACGGTGAGCAAATAAGGGAATGCATGGTAAGAACAGCTCTCTTCTACTAATACTAACAGCCTCATTCTATAGCTAACAACAGCTTAAGGAGTAAAAAAAATATTCTAAGAAATACTGGTCATGATCAGTGTCTTCTCCTGACTTGATTCCCTATATGGGAAAAGCAAAGATTGTTGTAAAAATCAAAGATTGCGTTAAATGGGAGATACAAACTTAGACTGCTCCTGGAGATACCAATTCCTGACATTCTTCGTAACTGGCAGTCTCAAAACCCGCCTCCTCCTTCTACATTGTAGAAGGACATTTATTACATTTCACATGTCTTGAAGCAGTTTGCTTCGCCATGTGATCCTATCACACCTCAATATGTTGGTTAGAGTTAAGTTGAAATTTTGCCGTTATTCAAAAAGCGAAATAACTGGTCAGCATTGCCAGTGATTTTTTTTTTTTTAAACCACAACCAACCCTTCTTTACCCTTAATACTACAGAAACTGAGCTCTGTAGAATAAACACCAGTTGCCCAGCCTACCTTTCCATCCTTAAAACATAGTCTTCTTGCTTATAGTACCTCATAAGCCTAGTTTAGCTGATTTTCAACAACTAATGTTTTCCCACGTTTGAAGCTTCATTACCAGTTACCTTTTCATTTCTGAATCTATTTTACTCTAGCAAAAGTTGTTACGCATTCATGAGACCTAAGAGAGTATGTTCAGGATTGGTGTTCTATTAACTGTCTTTTTTTTTTTTCCTTTAAAAAAAAGAGACCCGAATCATAACCAAAATACAGCTACTTAAAACTGTTTAAATGTAAGTACGTGCTTGTATGGCGGCTTAAACTCTTGTAGGTTGAGGCCACCAATTTACAGTGTTGTCTCCTCCTGTGCCAAGCCATGCGCTGCCACCCCTTCCTCCACACAGGCACTAGAATTTTTGCCGTGTAGCGAGACGCTTCAGATGTGACTGGTCTGACTGGAAAATAGTCCTTCCAAAAAGGGAAAAGGAAAAAAAAAAAAAGATTAATTTTCAGCTGGTCTGAGCAGGGAAACAACCTGCTTACCATACTCCTGTTTAATTAGAACACTGTTGTTCAGGGACAGCGGAGAGTTCTTAACCTTGTCTAGCAGAAATGTGTTGCAGCCTGTCTTCATCTACATAAAATGAAAATGTGGTTATATCAGAGCATTCATCTCACTTTTAATTTAGCTCGCATAGGTGAGAATATTAGTGAAGACACTGCTGCACTGCCTTCATCAGGAACTGGCAACTGTAATGCTTGGTACAGGCTTTTAAAGGGACAATACTCTAGCTGCTAGACCACACTGCCAGATCTTCACTGCGCCTCTTACACATGCTGGCAAAGTTACCGGCTCCTGCTCCAGTCACACTTACCTTCTGCTATCAAAATAGACCCTAATAGTGACTGATTTTTTCCTGGGTGCTATCCCTAATTCTTGCTCCCTCAGTGCACGTTCTTCTAGTGACGCTGTAAGCGCGAAATACAAAAGCCTAAGTTTTAAAAGGACCGCAAACTTTCACGTCTTTCTGGACTGGGAAAGCAGACTTGTCCTGCATCTGACTCACTATCCCCCATTATCTTTGGGGGACCGGCTCTTCAAGTAATTATAAGACCCTGACTTCAGAGTTTAAAAAAAAATCCCTCAAAACCCTTTCCTATTTTTTTTTTTTTTTTTTGAAACTGCACGTCAGATAGACTGTAAAGCTGGCCCGAAGAGGTCTGGCTTGTTTTTTACCCAAAAAATGTATTTCAAGAATCTTGCCTTCAACACAAAGCTTTCACTTGTAGGAAAAAAAAAAAAAAAGAAGAATACAGTGTAATCTGTAACCCCCTTTCTATCACCCGATTCAGATTGCTTTTATCCAAATCAATGTGCCCATTTCAAGCCTGAACCTGAACTGCAGCTCTTCTGTAAAACCCCACAGAGAACCTCAACACAGCATTCCTCCAAAGTGCACCACTGCCTCTAACAACTATTAACTCTGCTCGGACACTCAGGAAGTGAATCAGTAACAATTATGTTTTGTTGGGGATAAGACCTGTACTACAAGAGCTGAAACAGCTCCGTGGGCTGAGAACGCTAGTTTCCCACAAGGTTGGCCGCTGTTCATCACCAGATATGCTATCAGAAAGCAATATGGTAGTGCAACCCAAGGTAGTGATGAGCAAATATTAAGCAAATCGAGTTTAGTTATTCCGGAATAAGTGAACGGTCCAGATTTATATTCCACAAACAACGTGGAATGAAGGAGATTATTTCCTACTCGCACAAAACCAGGCAGGACCTGGACAAACCCTGAGCTCTCCATTTGAAAACTGTCACCTTTATGGTTCTAATTAGTCGGGTCAGACTCTACATACTGATGAATAAACAGCCTCTCTCCAATGACACCGTTAACGGACCAAAATTCAGAGAAACTAATCCTAATGTTTTACTGCTATAATCCTTTCCCTGTTCCTATGTTTCAGAAATGTCCTGTGATCCTTCACTTTCCTTAATAAAAGCCAACATGTCAAATGATAATAAATACCAGTAAGAAGCTATATAAACAGAGCAGAAATTTAATGAGAAATTCTAATTCTATAATTCATTGTAAAAGTTAAAAATATTAACAAATATAATCTTAATATCTTTTAAGATAATTGTGTCATCATAAACATATCTGAATGGCATAAACGTTTTGCTCAGCCTAAGTCTGCTTTCTCCTGCAGTTTGTTTACAGAGGGTATCTGGCTTGTCATTTGATAATGCCATGCATCAGTCAGATGTTTTCTTACCTTCTTCCCGTTAATTTCAGAAAATGTTCTATTATTGGACTATTCCTTGAGCTTGATTCAACAATCTCAATTAATTGTTGGATTACTCTAGCTGTAGTCAATAGTCCTTAATCATGTATTTTATCTCACACTGTTTAACACTTAATAGACCTATTTGCTAGCAGACTAAAGATTAAAAGCTTTTTTTTTTTTTTCCTTCCTTTTGAACACTAGTCCTTCAATGCTGTTTGATCCTGAAAAGTCACAAGATATTGTACCTTCGAGCATGAGTGTACTACAGTTAAAGGATCAGACCTGGAAAGTCTGGTATTGTCTGCACTTAATGTCCCTATCTCCAATCACCTCCTTTTTAACTCTGGAAACAGGAACTACTCAAAATACTCTTAAAATAGATTTTCATTAAAAGTGCCATTCTTATAATTACCCATGACATCGGACCCCAAATTTTCTGAAGAACAGAAATCCACAAGGTCCCTTCACATAGTACACAACATCTTAAAAGCACCCTGACTGAACAAATACCAACTCTTAAAACAACAGTTTCAGTCCGAGAAGTATCTTGAAAAATATCATCTTCTTACCGAACAGACCTGCTTTTGGGGAGTTTTAAGCCAAATGTTTGCTCATATTAGAGTTCAGGTTTTGCTGTTCTCTAGGGCTGTTAACCCGGCAAAACCAACACGACTTCGTTCATTCTGCGGGAGTCCCACCTCTGCTCCTGCAGCAACGGGATTATTAACAGAGTTCCCATCACCCCACCAAAAGTTTCATTTTGTTACATCTATACAGTCCCACAAACAAAATCATCATTTACCAAAAACAATTAGGCTGTGCAAGTATAAACAAGGGCAAAATAAATGTTACTCACGATGAGCATGTGAAAGAAAAAAGGACTGCAAAGGGGGAAAAAAAAAGGCAGTGAAAGATTTAATGAGCTCAAGCTATTTAACTTATCAAAGAGAAGCCGTGAAGATCTGAAAGTACCTACCCGGGAAACAAAATTTCAATAATGTAAGCAGTTGATAAGCATGTAGTAAGCAAATGTAGAAGAAAAAAAACACACATAACAGAAGGTAGAGACTAAACAAACTTAGAGTGAGATGTGAAGAATCCCTATTACTTTACATTTGAGAACAGTTTGATTATTCTGAAATATTTCTTAAAGTTCAAATGATTATTGAACGTAAAGCAGAAATCCCAAATCTGTATTACACAGGCAGGTCACTTATTTAACATATATATAATTATTATTACAACATATATATATATTAAATTTTTTTTCCTGGCATTGAAGGTATAAGGTGCCTCAACCTGTCTTTCCTGACTTTTCTTGTTCACTCACAAGTAATAGTGAGTCTCGGTGCTTTTCACAAATGCAGAACATCCAGTGCCCTGTTTGCAGTTTCATCTTTAAAGTCATTTCACCAGTTTCTCAAGAGGAAGCCTACCTCCAAAGAAACATCTCTAATTAGCAAATTCCCTGAGCAAGAGACCTGAGCTAGCTTCAGAAAGTTCGTGAAAGAGAGTCACGCTGATATGTTGTTATCTGTGATGAGATGCATGCACGGAAACAAAATGAGAAAACTGAACTACTGGGCTCTGAAATGTGGAAAGAGCTTGTGGAAGTATATGGAAAAGTGATACGGCATAAAGAATAGCACAAAACAGTATGCGGCTTTGTGGACCTCCTATGTTACACTAAGGTGACTTGCCTACATGCCTTAGGAACTAGCCCTAACTAAGCCAGCCTGCATAAAGGAAGAGTTACGGGGATTTTAGTGTGCTGCCGTAACGCGGAAAAAGGCATAAAGTAGAAAGGAGATATTTTAAGCCCAAAACTGTAGGAAAAAGTACATTAGATGCCCTACAAATTATCAGTTAGAAGTCTTTCAGAGTTCAGAACCTTACTAGTAAAAATTATTTTTTGACTTGCAAAAATAATGATCCTATTTTATTTTGCATTTGCAATTATCTGAATTAAGATGCAGCAAAATATTTGGAGCTCCTTGCCAAACTTTTAAGGGGGATATTTTGATATGAGTGATTATGTGTGTGCATACATAAATTCCCTTTTGAACTGCTTTCATACTTGAACATCTTTAAGAATGGGTGGAAGCAATTATTTCTGTTCTGATAATCTAGAGAAAAAAATGGTAGCAGAACCACAAAAGGCAGAGTGCAGAATATTCTCAGATTCACAGGAACACTCACTGATCTAAGGAAATTCATCGTAGCTGATCTAAACCGCATGCTCCGTTTCAAATGGCTTAAAGGACAGCAGAGAATGGCACTTGAGAAGACAAAAGCATTTCAAAGTCTTACACAAAAATAGCTACTACAGATACAACTGTAATAAAACTCTTCGAAACTAGAAGAAGCCTTGAATACAAGCTCATTTAGACATGAATCTTATTCTTCTGGAAACTGATTTGCCAATATGAGACGTTTCCAGAGCAGTAACTAAAATACAACATAATTATGCTCAAAATAAAAATAACCATTTCACTGTGAGTTGTTTCAAGAGCAGGTCCATGGGCACAGCTCTGCAGTAGTGAAAGAAGATTCTGTTAAAAACAACAACCCAGGAATAATAATAAAATTGCAGAAGTATTCACTAGACTAGCACAGGTTTAATATTTATGGTTTTTACAACACGTATTTTCAACAATGGCTACAAATACAGTCAAAAACATTATTTAAATTGGAATCTGAAATAGCTAAAATTCTTACAGCCTTCACTTCTGACACATCTCAAATTAGAAAAACAAAAACAGTTTTAACCTTCTAGGACTTTGAGAATATTAGTTTGCTATAGAATGGTCAATAAGGAAACTTCAGCATTCACGTGCACCAAAACATACCTGAACCCCAGAAACTGCTCATATTGATAATCCATGCATCTACTATCATAGGAACATGATGTCTGAAATGCTTAATCCAAATACCCCATCTACATCATTTTTGCCTCTATCATCCACGCCCCCTCAGTTCATCCATTTCAGGTTTCTACGTATGCCTCAGCTCACTAGTCGTGCCAGAAACAAGTGCAGCATTACTTTTATAACGGTTTAGCTCCATTTATGTGGAGACCTGATAAATATCATGAATATGCCTGTCCTCACAGTCCTCTGAATTACTTCAAAGCCTAACGCATTCAAAAAAAAACTCAACAAACAACAGAACATCTTGGGGAGAAATGGAGGGAAAGAAAATGTACTCTTCACTATTTAGTCAGTAAATACCTTATAGAAGTCACTTTTTCAAAACATTAATCATCATCTCAGAACAGTGATGATAAAATAATAATCACAATAATAACAGCAATTGTGAAAGACAACAAAGATAACTTTATTGACTTACCTCTCTCTGCCCCTTTATATCTACACATATAGAAAGAGAGTTTAAAGGGTTTCCTAGCAGTATAACTAAAAAAAAAAAACACACAAGAAACTAAATAACTTTTATAATGAAATATACATTAGAACAGCTCAACAGGTATTCTTATGTAGTTCAACTTGAAAGTCAAAGGCCAGATCTCCACGTTTTCAGCTGAGGTCTTGCTTGCAGTCACAGAAAACGCTAAATCAGTAAAGAGACTCAAAGTATTCAAAAAGAAAACGTAACTTTGGGAGGGGCAGGGCAGTAAAAATTATCAATTATGTCAACAACTTAAAATATGGCAACTTTATGGATTTGGACTTTTTAATTATATAACTAATAATTTCAGTGACCAAGTATCCCATCAGGACCTTGATCGTTTTAAATCCAAGATATGTTAAAATTAACATAAAACCAGATTTCTTTGAAGGCTTCTGAGGAGCAGTTGGTTGGGTAGTGTTTTAATAGCGACTCATCAAAAGAGGAAACCTAGAAAATTCAGACCTGAGCTGCTCAGTCACATACATGATATCCTTGTGAAGTCCACACACAGCAGCTAGAGAATTACAGGCATATTTCTCAAAAATACTCTCTGGGATCAGCCTTTGAACAAGAGCATGCTCAGTATACCTAAATAAGTAATCAAAGTAAGAAAAATCTATAAAATATCCCCAAAACATTTCAACTTTCATTCACCTATTTCTCTCTTACAAAATGGAACCAGAATGGCTCAGCCATTTTTGGTTGAGTCTCTCCTGTCTACCCCAAAGAGTTATGAAAAATAAACTTTGATGCTTTCATTTGAAAATGTAGGAAGGTAGAGACTGTACCTGCGAATTCTTTTACATTCTAGATTATCATTGTGCAACAAGTAATACGAGTGCTTTAGTAAATGGGTATTGGCATCTTTGTAAGGAAACTGCTTGTTTCAGGCAGTAGGGTAATATCTGGTCTCGGTTAAGTCTATGGGCATCTTGCTATTGCCTCCAAGTTCGCTGCGTAACAACAATCAAAGCAATCTATATTCTAGGTGTCCTACGCAGCAGAGTGTTTAAAACGTTATTCCTATTTCAACAACAATAAATACGAACCGCTAAAAGCTGCTGAATATTCAGTACTACGTGAAAGACTAGCATTTGCTCCTGTTAAGAAATGTGCTGATGATTTTAAAAGATAAAGCAACGCTCAACACTTTTCATACAGCATTGCGTACCCAATTCTAGACTTCGCAAAACAAAAGACTTATCACAAACGTTCCTAAACCTCCTGACATCTTCAGAAATTCAGACAAAAGACATTCTTCTCAATTGCTCCTCCTAGTAAATCTCAGTCACTAGATTTCAGTGTAGACAAATGCCAAAGGAAAAAAAAAATCAATCAAACAATTAAAACAACCTACTAAATTTCACTATATAACAAAGGAGGAACAGTGTGTGTTACATAATTTACAAAAACGGCAAGACATTATCATAAATCCTGCTGACAAAGGAGGAGCTGTAGTTCTTTGGTACTGGGATCATTACACTAAAGAGGCAGCAAAACAAATGGCAGAAATGTGTTACTTTAAAATGCCCCCCCCTTTCTTTTTCATCCAGAAGTTATTGTAAAGTTATTTCTAGAGCATGAAATTCCGTATGAAATGTATGCAAATTATGATGAAATCAAATTAGGGAAGATGCCAGAATTCACAAGCCAAATACTCGGACACCCTACAATGGCAGGGTGCTCCTGAGTTCCTGAAACAAATACCCGTGTCTTATGATGACTTTTTGCATGGAGCCCATGTTGAATCCCTATCTGCATAAATACTGCCTTCTTTGCATGCACAACAGACTCAAATGAACATCGCTTCCAACAATACAAAGTACCTTCTCTTGACTGTGGACATTTGGTGGTATATAATATTATCATCTTGATACAGTTAAGCAGTTAAGCCCCTTACAGTTCAAAATACCCCATAAAGACTGCAAACCATTACTGCCATCAAAAATGGACTAAATGAATTAATATTTCAGAAATTCATTAAAAATTAAGAATACTCATTTTTACAACTTCCTAAGTTTAGCAGAGTATGTTCTTCTGCCAAATTGTTTTACATTTAAGAAGGAGATTGTTATTCCCAGGAAAATACTGTTAGCTTTAGAACTGAAATGCAATTTTTTATGACTTCTTTCAATAAAATGGATTGAATGTATCTTACAAATTCTTATAATAGGAACTAATCCTACCAGCACCAAGATATACTACCTCGTATTTTGAGCACTGTGTGTAGTAACTAAAATATTTTATTTAACAGAAGCAAATTTTCATCATTTATTGAAATGTTCTGGGGTAATCCCTGGAAAATGGTACCTAAACACTATGATACATCTTAATTCTGCAATTCACAGACTTCTGTAATTTGACTGTGAAGAAACTGCAACTTTTTTTAACCCATTTTCCAGCACTAAGACTTTACATTCTTAGCTCCGAGAAAGCCAGCTCTAGACCAAACGCTTCTGACAAAAGTTATCATTCTTCATCCCAATAAAGTGATAGCGAAAATAAAAATAACAGGCTAGGAGCCAATCTTACAATCTGATATTCTGCATCCCTCCTCCATGAAAACCTCCTATTCAGCATCATCACTACAGTTCCAAATGCTGCCACCTCTTCTAACAGGGGCTTCTGGCTATCTTGCAGCCTCACGAATAAGACTTCTCCATAAAGCGGCCCTCTCCTGCCCATTATTAACTACCTCTATAGCATCTTAAATCCTTCTCCAGATGTGAATGCCCTCTCCTTAACTACCATTCCCTGTTTAGTTCACATCAGCAAACCCAAAAGCAACCTCTGGAGACTTCGCTGTTGACCCTTAGATGTTTCTAAAGAAAGGTAGGCTGAGCAGGCTAAAGGCCTATAACATGTACGTGCTGGGAACGTGTGTGCTGGGCACCCAAGCCTCTGGCTTCGTTATTTACTTAAGAACGTACCTCAGTGGTACACTCAAGCGCACACATTTGTCCCTGTGCAACTGGAGTCCCCTCTTTTTCATACTCGTAACTGAAAAACAAACACAGCAGTTGGAAAAGCTGAATACGCTGCCAGCTAATTACTAGATGACACTGAGGAATGTTGAGCTCATTTCCAGGCAGAAACTGAACTCAACATCTGAAAATCAAACACGGGAGAAGCATTGCGTATGACTGCTGCATGGCATCCAGGGCGCACCGTCAGGGTCGCCGCGTTCTGCTCTGCTTTCATTGCCCATTATGTACCCATACAACAGTTCATTGAAGACTAAGATTGCAGGAGCAAGCACTTACAGAAGTAGCCATAGATGAGATTCTTTGGAGTGGATTAAAAAAAAAAAAAGAAGGATTCAAGGACATTAATCCCACCTTATCCAACAACCATGTGAAATTAATATTACCTGTCTTGTAGGTAGCGCTAGTAGAAGAACACAGTATTGGCACATCAGTTAAAGAAAAAGGTACGTGGAAAGAGAACACGCACAAAAATAGTCTTAGAATAACTTCTAGTGCTCTGTCTGCAACGTCAATAAAACCATCAATTATGTTTTTAGACTGAAAGGATACCAACTTCTACAAATTGTTGAAGGCCTTAAGTACTGCTACATACTTAGCTTGACAAAAATCTCCAGATGATGAAAACAAACTCTAAGGCTATGAAGAACTCTGGTTTACCTATGTCATTTTGTCCACCCACATAACTTCTGGGTTTTATTCTGAATGGCTGTTATATTTACCTCTTTCCACAAAAGAAGCGTACTTCAGGGCGGTGGGAAATAAATGCCTTTAGAACTCCTAAAGATCAAACCCAAAGTAACTAGCTGTAGCAAAACCCAGCCTGCTCCTCTTTTGCCAGACTGAAGGCAACCACAGAAAGAAAACAAGACAGATTTCTTTTTTTTTCTCCCTCTTCCCTCCCCTTTAGAAGTACTAACAACTTTTCTCTTCTTGCTTAGCCACTAAAGGAGGAAAGTGATAATCCCTTTGAAATTCAGCACTTAACACCTATATGGTAGGTGATAATTGCTGCATTCCAAGAGGATTAGCACAGTGGAACCCACTTTACAGTGAAGTCAGACCATTCTGAATAGAGTGAAGTTTTGCTAAAACCATGCCTACCCAGGGAAATTTTGAGTTTCCCACTGGTTCTATGGAGACAAGGATCTTGTAGCTTCAGACATATTTCCACCACGGCTGTAAAAAGCCGCTGAAGAAATCAACTGGTGTTTAAAACAGGGTTTCTGTTCTAAATAATAATATTAATAGAGTAAGAGTATTCCTAAAAAAGTACAAACTAGTATAATACTACCAACATAGCTTGCAAAAAGCGCACAGGTTATGGTAGCCCAGCTTTTCTTACAGACAGCAGAATATTTCCATCACCATTAACACACGGCAGGACTATTGCGAACTAGGTGCTCACAATAAAACAGTAGTCATTGACTTTACACTGTATCTGAACCCAGAGGTCTAAGTGACACAGTCAGATCCTGCATATCTATGGGAGATGCTTTCTATACTAACATATATGCCATTACCAGGGGGGAAAAAAGTCCCAAAGAAGGCAAGAGGTATGTATGAGTGATGAAAGTCCACTCAAAAAAGCAGAATAATTTAGGGCTTTTGCTCCACCTGGCTCCACCAGCAGGGACTTAGGCTCGACCTAAGTCCCTGGGTTCTTCCGCTGTGGAGTACCTCCCACAGAGCAGAGGATGCCCTGTAACAAGTGGGCTTCCTCCACCCTGAGTGAGCCGAGACGTGCAGGGCATGGAAGATGGTGCCCACCCGCCTCTCGTCTTTCCCTGCCACAAGAAGATGGCTAGGGGGAGCATCCAAAGGCCGAAATCATACTGTACCTCTGCGACCGACCGCGTTTGCTGTGCGATACACAGCGGACCAGCTTGCCAAGATTCAGTAAAGCAGATTTCCAAGAGAGAGAGGAACATGGCTTTCACTGCATTCATGCATTTTTCTTTCAAAGATTTTACTTCCCCGTTCATTAGCGCTGACCCCCCTCCTGTTTCCTCCTTTTAAATATAGTGTTAAAGCCGCTGTGTAATCCACAGTTCACTTCCCGGGGTAGGCTCAACACACTGCAGTTAGGATGCAGGGCAATTTCATGGCACGCAGGACGATGATACATAAAACTGAAGGCACAGTTCCCCCTCCGCCCGCCACCATCATTCATTTCTGTCCCCGTTGCCCATTCACTTGTAACAGCACAACTGCTGATGAAAACACACGGCGAACTGTTTTCCCAAAACAGATGAGAGTTAATAAAAATAATACTGGAAAAAGGAGGGGGTAAGCAGGCAGCATTTTTAACCTAGACCTGATCCCGTGCAGAAAATGATCACACGTGGTTGTACAGGCATAGCTGTACAGGAATGCAATCACGGTGCCTGGAAAAAAACAGAAGAGAGGCAAAATTATTGAAACCAGCCCTGCCATCAAACAAGGTCGTAAATCACAGCCTTACTTCTACAGAAAGAATATAAGCAACAGAGATCTTTTATCCGATTAAGAAACCATTCATCTGATTCCTTTACCCATCATATTTATGTGATACATTTATTAACACATCACCTACTAATACATGGATTTATTTCATACTTGCTCTGCATTAACTTTCAAGTTGCTATTATTTCTTCTCTGTGCATGTATGAATGCTCCAGCTATTGAACTCTGCAGAGGAACAAACCCCTTGCAGTATCTCTAGCCAAATGCCATTTATTTTAAAGCAGAAGAAAGTATCAGGAAAGGTTTAATATGTTAAACTCGTTTATGTTTAAACCTGTTCATGTATAAAAATATAAATATATTTATTTTTCACTTTTCTCTTAGAAGTTGTAGAGCGTGCCTCAAGTTTTCCTGTTTCACTGCCACACAGCCATCACTAACAAAGGGAGCCTAAATTGAGAAAAGCTGGCAGCTGTAAATGTCAAGATTATGCCCTCCTTATTACTGATATTCCTTTCCACAAAGCCCTCAGATCCTCTGATCGTCATACATGGCAAGTGAGCACTTCGGAAGGATGTCAAAGAAACTACTTCAAGGTCCAGGCAACTTTTTAAACCAGGCAACTCTTAAAGTGAAGATAACTCCAAACAGCCAAGTAGATTAAAAATGGTGACCAAAGACTGAATTTTCTCCCAGGCAAATTGCCAGTATTTTTTTTTGAAAGGTAAACTCGAGCTTTTAATTAGCATGAACACTCCTCCCTATGAGCATTGCCACTGCCTGGATCATCTTAAAAAGGAGTAAAAATGGCATCCCGCGACTGTGCTGTGGAGCTTCGATTTCTAGCAAGCACAACAGAGGAATTCCAAACCCTTGCCTATAACCAGAGCCATGGAAGTTGAACATTGGTATAACCAAAGTTGAAGATATTTTTAAAAACCAAACAACGCCACAGTCAGGTGAATATAAAGTGAAGTGGGGGTAAAAAAAAACCCACATTTAAGCCTGGCAATTTCCCCATTTTTATTATTGGTAGCTTTTACTAGATACTCATTCTTCTGGCTCTGTAAATTAAAATCTCCACTAAGAAAGCTAAATCAAGGATGATTAATATCTTCTGATTCAAGTTCCCCTCCTCCCACAGTTCAAAATGAAGTGAAAGTGATCCTCAGCCCGGCCTGTCATGATGGGCAATGGTCCAAATCAAGAAAACTGGGTCAAGCATCTTGTAAATCCAGTATTATATGCTTTGGCAAGCATAATTATCTATTTGTTTCTAATACAATACTGTTTCACACTTAAGATTTTGGAATAATAATTTCTTCTAAGAGTGGAGAATTAATATGCTAATAATGATAATAGTATATATCCGCTTCTCTAAAATGATGCCTATAACACGATTATCTTTTTTTTCCCCAATTTCAATGTCCACTGCACCATTTTATAATTATTAGAAGATACTCCAGGGCATATGTTGTGCTGGTGTACAGCGACTTCTCTGGTGGCTGAAATCATTCAGCCCGTGGACTTGTGAATCACAAAGCACCCACGGCTTCGCAAATCCTCGTACGACACATGTCATGTCGTATCTTACCGCTTCAACGCAACCCTTGCACTCCCACCGTATCACCAGTAGAGAAACGCTTAAGTACAGATGGGCCGAGCGCCGCTGACATCACACCCCCTGGAACGCATCCCTGTATCCCTGCTCCCATCCCCAGTCTGTTAAAAGCATGAGGCATTTCTCTCTTGAGCTGGGGACCGCTCGGGATGAGCATTTACGTTTGGTACCAAAGCGTTCCAAGGGGCGCCTGAATATTTTTCTGGGGGAGGTGGAGGCGGGGGCTGTGCAGATTTAGTAATTCCCGGCAATCTTTTGTAGGTGTTTAAAACCACCTCGAGTTAGCCGAGCGACTCATTTGCATGGTGAGAGTGCCAACCAGCTCCAACATCAAACATTCCTGGGAGGTGCCTGCCCAATAGCAGTGGGTACAACCAGCCCTCTAATCAGTGTTGAAATCATTGATAGCGCTGTCTATCCACACTATGACAGACAAAAGCTGAAATGTATTAAACATAGCAATCCATCATCCCGCAGATGGGAAGCAGGAGCCAACAGAGTTCAGAGGGAACGACTCCCGCTGCTAACAATGGCTGAAGTACTGACAGTTCACTACTCCTCCTTGCTCCTCACCGGGCTCTTCTCCCAGCTTCCCAAGAGCGATAAATGAACAAACAGCCCACTGAAGAAGAAGGATTTAAACGCTGTAGACTTGCTGATAGCTATTATTCCAACTCAGAATGCCCATAAACAAGCTTAATGAGACATCAGGTTCTCTTCTTTAAAAAAAAAAAAAAAAAGAAGGTAATTACATTTAGGAGTCGCAAACTCCAATAAATAAGATCCAAAAAAACCCACCAAAGTTAAAAATGTTAGGTGTGTAAATCTCATCTGAATATATGAGAAGCTTATGAGCTAAATATCTAGCACTGGCAGCTGGAGACAAGCTACAAACAACAGCGGTCCAAATTAAGAAGTAATTTATGTGGAATACATCATTATTTTAACATGAAGGATACAAAGCTTTAAAGGGGAGAGGAACGACAAGCGGACTTTTGAAGAAAAATAAGTCCGGAGCAAAGTGACGCTATTTATGAAAGTTGATTTTTCTTTCCTGACTTATTTCTTGTAGGACACATGAGTCACATAATATAGCCAAAGGAAAAATTGCAACTGCTAACACCACATTAGTAAAGTATAAAAGGGAAAGACACTTTTCTTAGCATTTCAGCCTTGTCATTTCCAATTTTCTGCTCTTTGGACATGCTTGTATTCAAATTCTGGAACATCTATTCAGCATATCAATCCTAATTAGACAATCTGGGTCTGGAAAGGATGAGAGCTGGGTCATTTGCATAATTTAATCATAAATACTCAGTGATACATATTTCCAAATGCATTTGTACAATTATCTTTTCATCCTTGGGGCAATGGTATTAATATGATTAGGCAATATTTCTGGAAAAAACAGACAAGTATGCACTCTTTTTAACTGCAGCTTAGGGCGATATGAAAAATTAATTAATTTCTGAAGAAAATCAATTTCTGTACGTGACCACATTAGACATTGCTAAACCAAGACACAGAGTCCTTTCTCAATCAGAACATTTTATCATTCTTTTCCAAATTCTGATTGTTATATGAACGTTTCAATAATAAAATTATTAGATTATTTAAATTATCTTAATACATAGGCATGGAAAAGTGACTATTTCTTTTTCATGTTATCCTGACAGACATCGTGTTTTAAAAATTGTATTGTTTGACCAGTCAATAGGAAACCTTAGCATTTGGTCTGAACTCATCTTATGTGATCTTTTATTAATGCACATTATACCGACTGAATTCAAGGACAGCAGGAAATAATTCAGCTCTGAAAACCACAGCTGAAAAAAACCCAGAACCACGCTAACCTAAAGTATTTTAAAATTAATATAAGGTTGCTTCCTTGTTTGTTTTGCTACGAAGAATTAGATAAGGTGTTCCTTCAACAGAAGCATACTCATTACAAAAATGTTGTGACATATGTGGGATACAGCCAAGCACCCAGGTGGCTAATCTCATTTTTAGAAGAAAGATACTGCTTTGTATGTTAATTGGTGCAAAAAAAAAAAAAAATACATTTATGTTTTTATATGTACCATCTTTATTTCTTCTCAATCAACAGAAAAAGTAGAAATTACTGCATGCAAATGTTCAATATTCATTTAATTTGCATGAAGGTGCTTGAACAATTTTTTTATTCTAACAAGCTCATTTTTCATGCGTTTTGTCTTTCATCCTAATCTAGCATCTGTCATTCCTTTTTGAAGTTATTATCGGCCCAATTCCCTCTTGGACATGGTTGCTGGGTGACCGGTATCTTAGCACCCACTTTGACAGGAACAGATGTGAATCTGATCAAGAGATTTCCCATGAGTACCTGAAATCACAAACAACTTTCAGGGAAAACAAACAGCCTCGCTGTCACTGTCCCTCTCTCGCCCTCCTTCCCATCCCTTCCCCCATCCCCCCCCCAAAAAAGAGGACGAGGAAGTTGAGGCAGAGTTATGTGGCGTCATTAAAACCCATTATTACCTGGCAGGTGAGCTCCCCAAACGCCTTCCTAGCTGTTTCTGCCTTCAAACGGCGACTCTCGGCTTTAAGTTTTAACAACCACCCTTTGAATACTTCCAAAGACGACCATTCGTTTCTAAGGTCACCATCTTCTAAACGTTCCCGCGTTGAACTTGTTTTCGTCACATGAATGCTCTCATTTAAATCAATGGGTTACTTGTGTAAGCAAATTTCACATGCATACAAGCACCCACCAGTTGTTTCATAAACACCTAACTCACATTTTGATTACAAATAATGTTCTTTGATCGTTCCCACACTCGCTTGCCGGTACCTGTGAAACTCCAGCTTAAAAAACTCCGCTCACTGTGCCATGTGGGTGTACCAATACTGACAATGTTTAAGGACCTGCATAATTTTATTCCTATAAATCGTCCAACTGAGACGTTATAGGCAACAGGATTCCTTACACAAACCAGAGTTTCCTTCCTGCTTGCAGGATTAAGACTTTCATGTGCAACCCAATATCATAGTGACTATATTCATTGCTGCACATGTGATATGGAAAAATATGAAGAAACCTGGGAGTTACAGCTACATGCTTCTGAAGTAAACTTAGAACCATAAAAAGCATAGGTGCGAATTTCCAGAATGAGTGAATTTCTAAAAAAAAAAAAACACAAAAAACAAAAGTGTCTAACAAACTATTTCATTCTAGTCTCTCTCCTTGCTGATGCTATGCTGAGGCATCATCAATGCCTGCTATTTGCATGTTAGTGCGTAGTGGAGGAGTAATCAGCAAAACTCAGTCTTATGTTCTAACAGTACCTTCTTTTATCTACATATGGATACCAGCCCCGGAAAAGAGGCGATTAAAGGAGATGGAGGTAATACATTCTCTCAGGTATATAATAAAAACGCAAATGCCTTCTTCCCATCGAGCATCTCTGCCACAAGAATCTCATCCCACATCAAACTTCAAAGCCAAACTTATTTCTTGCTTTCCCAGGCGCTGCTCTAAACACAGTCTTACTTAAGGAAGAGAAAGGAGACATTTGTGATCCAAAGATTGAAAATTTGATCATACATATGTAAACTTATAAGGCTGCCTGTAACAGTAACACCGGGCAAATCTGCTTTAACATGCTGTCAACCAGCCTTTCACTTTTGTCTCTTCACTACGCTACTCTTCAGCATGTTCCCAGCCCCGTAGCCTCAGGGCTCTTGTCCCTACTGCTACTGCTAGAGCTAGCAACTGCTTCCAACCAAGAATCCTCCGCATTTGAAGTTTTCACAGCGCCTAATAAAACGGGGCTTCCATGAAGAACTGTAAATTTTCATCTTCGTTTTCTTCAGAATCCAGAGAGCTGTGTGAGGGGAAGAAAATAAACAGAAGGAGACGAAAGGGAAACAGAGTTTGGATTCTCAAAGATCTGTATTTGTTCCTTCATTCTGAGTTGTTGTTTTATGATTAAACAGATAACAAAGGAATTTTTTCCTCTCTAGTTTAGATGTAAAGAAAATTTAAGACAAACATTTCAATCACAATGGAGCATTCATTACCACTACAGCTGATCTTAAAGATTTCCCTTATTTACCACTGAAATCAGAAAGCAGACGAAATGTTTTATTGCCAAGTCAAAAGCCTTAGACTAGCCTGATCTAAACTTCACTGCACACAGTAAAATTAATGCATCTTCTACCCAATTTATGAACAACAGAACTAAAAAGCAAAAGCCAAGCAAATAAATGCTTAAGAAAAATGTTTAAGCCCCCGAATGCAACTGGACCTCTACCTTCCATTAAAAATCATTTGGGAACAAAACCATTCTATGTGTCTTGGAAAAAATGCCCCACTCTACCCACTCAGGACATCACAGAATCACAGAATCACAGAATAGTCAGGGTTGGAAGGGACCTCTGGACATCATCTAGTCCAACCCCCCCGCCAGAGCAGGGTCATCTACAACAGGTTGCACAGGACAGCGTCCAGGTGGGTTTTGAATGCCAGAGTGGGAGACTCCACAACCTCTCTGGGCAGCCTGTTCCAGTGCTCCACCACCCTCAAAGTAAAGAAGTTCCTCCTCATGTTAAGATGGAACTTTCTATGTTCAAGTTTGTGCCCATTACCCCTCGTCCTATCAATGGGCACCACTGAAAAAAGACTGCTCCCATCCCCCTGGCATCCTCCCTTCAAGTATTTGAAAGCAGCATCACACAGTAGTCAAACAAAAAGTGAATCACTAAAAGCAGAAGGTTGACTTAGACAAAGACAAAAGAAGAGCTTAGAGATCGATATGACCACTTCTTGGAGGTGAATTAGAAAGGGACATTATGTACACATTTATAATAAATACATAATGGTGATAAGTAATCACCATTTAGAAGACTTGCCCTTCACTCTGCCAGTCAAGGGAAGCGCAGGCCGTGAATAACGGCCCTATGATGATGCCTCACGAAAGAGTCTGATTATCCAGAATGGGCAAGTCATGAATGGCTTAATACAAACTGTACGGAAAAATTCACCAGTGTGAAAAGCGAACAGAGTAAATAAATACCTTCTCACTTGTTGTGATAACACCGTTATTCCCATTTCTTACCTTCCAATCCTTTTTGCCCAAGCCAAAAAAATGACTACAAATTTGGGACTGGGTTACAGCGGGAGCAGTAATTCCACACAAAAGCCTCCTCTGCCCCACTCCCATTGAAGAGTAGAAAGTCTACAGCCAGGGATCATCAGCTGAGCTGTTTAGTCAATCTAAAGTGTTAAAATGGTGTATATAAAGAAAAAAGCAATCTATACTAGATGAGTAGTATCCAAATCTGTCACTCATTCACTAGAAACAGGTAGACTTATGCAGGCACTTAATGCCAATTTCAGCACTGAAAATGTCTTTCAAGCATGTGAAAGATTGCCTGAGACTAGGAAATGGTTTCCAGGAGAAGGTGGAAGCGAAGCCTGGAAGGTTTGCAGAGCCTCTGTGGGATAGTAATTGCTGAGGCAAACTTAAGCTGAACAGAGCGCTCACTTAGTTTGTTAAATAAATGCAAGCTAATTCTAATTTTAATGTAAGCCTATAAGCATATAGTTCCAGACATTCAGATGAACTAAGGAACCCTTCCCTGTCCTTAGGGCCCACCGTTTCAATTCAGCTGGCATACTGCAACCTGGCATTACACTGGCAAATACCCTTGGACACCTCAAGAGCCGTACCACCTCACCAGAGAGGGGTAAGCACTCACCGTAGGGTATTTAGGCTTCTAGATCAAAAGTACCAAAAGAAGAAAGCCATGGTAGCACCTACTCATTAGCTTCATTGATTCCAAGAGGGGGTCTGAGCCCAGACTTCCCACGTCCCAAATGCTTAATCTAATTGAGGGAAGGAGAAAGGTCATTTTGGAGGAAGGAAGAAAGGAGTCTCGGTGTCTTCTTGTAAACTGTCTCATTGGGTAACCCTTTTTGAACCTTGAGCTGCCATGTCTCACGTCCCCGGTGAGCAGCGTAATGACCCACTGCACAGTCACTCTTCTCTATAGCCCACACAACGTGTACTGACTATGGTCCCTGCCTGCTCTAAGTTTGCATTCCACATGCAGGAAAACGAAGCCTAAGTTACTAAACACAGAGGAGAGTTCACGGTTTGAAGATTCAGCCCATACCGAACAAATTCTCTAATTTAAACTTTTTGCAGCTTAATTATATTGAGAAGCCATTAGACGTTTTAAAGAATTAGAACATTGAACTGTTAAATATTAGGCACATGACCCCTACCTAATGTAAAGTAAGTTTCTAAAAATGTCCTCAGAAAAATTTAGTAGAAAAACAGGTGTAGGAGAGAATTCAAATGTGACCCATAAGGGCCCAGTATTTAGAAATGAATTGGGATCAGTTCATTCCTTTCCCATGGGGTAACTTGTATAAATGTAATTCTATGGTTTCATAAAACCAGGTCAAGTTTCTGTCCCTGGAGGTCCTTTGGCAATTTGAAGCATGGCAGCACTTTTTCCTGGCTACAAGTTCAAATCTGCATGCGTTCTGGATTTGTGAAAGGAAACGATTAGCCAAGCTGAAAAGACAGACCCATCCCAATTACAGCACACCTTCCACACAGAAAACCACCACCAAGGGGTGACACACGATTTCACAAAACAGTATTTAGGACTCGTTGGCTCCTTTCATTTAAGCTGATGAAAATGCCTGGTTTTTTCGCCTCTAAAAAAATAAATATTTTCCTTTCATCAGCTGGCACACCAAATAAAAGAGCAGACGACCTTATCACATAACAGTGCCAGCAGTTTTAACTGGTGACATCCTTCTCCTTTAATGTCCAAATGTTTTACTCATGTAGTCATACTTTGGAACATTTGTGAATACACGTATGCTCCACAAAGCATTTCATAACTATTATTTTACTACCTCGCATGATATCATTGCATTATGCTACTTTCAATAATAAAGTATGTAAAATAAGATGCAACAAGACAAAATCACAGAAGGGGTCACCAGAAAAGATGAAACCTGTGCTTGGCAGACTCACACCAGCAAAGGCTCAGCACCAGAGAGCTAAATATCATGGAGGCTCTTCTCCTCCAGGAACAACCCGAAATTACTATGTTTAATGTCATGTCCCATGCACTAGGTACTAGGGCCTGACCTGCTTTGCAATGAGGCCGGAATCACAGAATCACAGAATGGTCAGGGTTGGAAGGGACCTCTAGAGATCATCTAGTCACACCTCCCTGCCAGAGCAGGGCCACCTGCAGCAGGTTGCACAGGATGGCATCCAGGCATGTTTTGAATCTCTCCAGAGTTGGAGACTCCACAACTTCTCTGGGCAGACTTTTCCAGTGCTCTGCCACCCTCAAAGTAAGGAAGTTCCTCCTCATGTTTAGATGGAACTTCCTATGTTCAAGTTTGTGCCCATTATCTCTTGTCCTGTCCCTGGGCACCACTGAAAAAAGACTGTCCTCATCCACCTGGCACTCCCCCTTTAAGTAGTTACAAGCACTGATAAGATCCCCCCTCAGTCTTCTTTTGTCTAAACTAAAAAGACCCAAGTCCCTCAGCCTTTCCTCATAAGAAAGATGCTCCAATCCCCTAATCATCTTTGTAGAATGATAATGGGTTGAGTCTGACCACACAACATGGGACCGTACTCCTCCTGGCTCTGTTAAAGCTTCCCCAGCCTATGTAAAACGGGTGTAATGGCCAGCTCCACGCCAACGTCTTGGATGCCCACCTGGATACGTTCCTGTCCAACCTGCTGTAGGTGAACCTGCATTGGCAGGGGGGTTGGACTAGATGATCTCTGAAGGTCCCTTCCAACCCCTACCATTCTGTGATTCTGGCATCTTCTAAGGTCCATACATAGGCCAAAAGCCAGGAGGCACCAAGGACTGCCCAATCTCAGCCCACAGGCAGACTGGTCTCTGCAGAGACCTCCCCACAGGGACAGACACTGGGGGACAGGGGAGCTTTTAACGACAGATTCAAAGAGCGAAGGAAGGACAACAGACAAAGAAATTCAGGGTCTTTAAGCAAATTACTTTGTCAGTGTGTGTAAACTTGAGATCTGCATACTATGGAGGTGGGCTGCTGCTTCTGAAGATAAATTCCACCCTTTCCTCCACTCTACCGGGACGATGCTAGAGAAGCTCTGAAAGGTAAAATCTGTTGGAAGTATATTAATTCTTAGCCACATCCCACCTGTTGTACCTTGAGGTGGCCTCAAGCCAATCCAACAGCTGGGGCTGTAGCCAAGAATCTTGACTAAAAACCCCACTGATGCCCTCCCCAGGAAATGTTATGACTCCTTCCCTACACAATTTGCATATGTGCTCCTGAAACAGCTATATGCCATTAAATTAGTATTTCTGATACATTTTCCTCATAGCTTCTCAAAAATGTATTTTATACATAGCTATACTTTAAACTGTATATTACTGTAGTAGGAGCTTCATTTTCTACTACCATCTTTAACATGATATTTCAGCCGCAAATTAATTTTGAAGG
This sequence comes from Ibidorhyncha struthersii, assembly GCA_013398815.1. Taxonomy (NCBI): domain Eukaryota; kingdom Metazoa; phylum Chordata; class Aves; order Charadriiformes; family Charadriidae; genus Ibidorhyncha; species Ibidorhyncha struthersii. Next base: position 657,251 of record VZSZ01012177.1, read on the forward strand.
GAGTAAGTAGAATCATAAGCCATCTACAATACCCAATAATGCAAGACAAAATACTTTATTAGCATTTCATGTTTATTTTTTAACCTGGACTGTTAAAAGCTACGAGCATCAGCTTAAAAAAAGAAGAAAAGAAAAAAAGAACAACCGATCCTGCTTTGAATTAGAACAATATACAACAGAGTTTGCAACAGAATCGTGGCATTAGTCTTCAGTGGCAGATACAGACACAGAGAAATAACAAAGTCCCACATACCATCTAAATTGTACGAACCGTTCTAACAAGCTAAGGGAAAAATATGTTAAAAAACTAGAGAACTTTCAATTTGTATCAGTCCTTATTATACACTTAATATCACCTGAGGTATTTTCCTTCCCCCTCCTTTTTTTTTTTTTTTAAGCTTTTAAGCAGAAATTTAAGGAAACAGAAAACAATTGGAAAATGGTTTCACTTCCTTCCCACCAAACTATCAGTGAGAACTCATATGCGAAAAGGGACAGCCATGGAACACATCTTGGAAGTGCCCATTCCCTTCGAAAATTGACAGGCTGCTTCTGTTCTACAAAAATGAATACAAAAATCCCAGCAGCGGGTACGAAGCCAGGGGTTATACCAAATTCTGACTCATTCCTGCCAAGACGTTGCCCTGATTTCCTAAAATTAATCAATACGAGAGAAGACAATACTCACCAAAATGTTAAAAAATGCATCACGAATCTATGCTGTGCAACAAGTGTTAATTTACAGGATGCAAAATCTAAAGCATTTTTTCAATGCTTTCAAACTGTCCCTACAAATGCAAGAAAGTATACAGTAAGAAAGCTTCCTACCAAAGATGTCAACTGATTCTTTTATAGCACTTCCAAATATATTTTGCATATGCTTGGTTTAAAAGATGTATGTAGGCTACTGAAAGCAACAGGACTATCCACATTCTTAAGCATATGGTTTAAAACCACGGCATTTTTATTTTAATGTAAATAGCGAAGTCCTACAGGTGACCTTCTCCAACAAAGAAAGGTTTTTACAGCAGGCCAGGAGACTGGAACCAAATTATATGCTTTGTAAGGACAGGTAACACTGGCATCCATTACAACATGATATAAAACCATTTAAAATATTAAGTTTATATTTTTACTACATTTGGGAAAGTATCATTTGAAAATACCAGCTTTACTAATGTTTTTTAAAGAATGCTCAACCTATTTAAGGCCTGACTAGATTTATCACCGATAAAAAAGTCACGCGTTGTTTGTACTTCTCTTAAAAATACAGTGCCTATAACCTGAAAGCAGCTTTTTTCTGTCCCATACTTAAATGATCTCGCTTTTTATTAAAAAAAAAAAAATCGTAAGTACGAGAACATGAAATCAAGCTTACAAAAGACATAATTAAATAGTAGTGAAATATATAGTACCTGTTTCCTTTATAGTTTACACAACTATTCTCCTTTTGATCCCTTACAATTGTTTTGTGTGAGATAATAAAGCCAAGCATTTCCCAAAAGTAAGATTTAAAAATCATTTCTGTCATACAGCAATTTGCAAATACAAGCACATTCTGAGACACATGTCCTGAACAACGCCTTTTGATCCAAACGTAAAATACTCTATTACCTGTTCTCAGTCCGGTATCGTTAACAAGGGCTCTAGCACGAACGTTACTCAGAGTTATGAACTTCAATCATGACATCGTCACGTTACAAAGATATTTTAGCTGTCAATTACACTAAAATGTTTGCAGCGGTCCCACTTGCTCCCCTTCTTCCCCCTTCTCCCCAGCCCCATCCAGTTCCATACTGGAATTCTAACTGTTAGTTTGGCAGCCAGGTAGTCTGTATGCCCATGGCTCTGCTATACAGCTATATGGCCCTCTCAGTTAGACACACAATCTAAGGAACAAATTAAACATAAAAAAAATACAAGTCTTAACAGTTAAGGTGCATTTTTTTTCAGTATTTTCAGTATCACATAAAAGTACAACGTGAATAAGAAAACTAGTCTGAAAGCTTTAGCTTGAACCCAAGCCTGTTTTGGATTAAAAGGAATTTAAGCCGAATTTAGCCATCTGGCTCATTTAGAGAATAATTCTACGAATTCTAAGGATGAACAGAATTTCACGACCAAAACATCCCCTTATTTTACTGGGAAAAGAACATCCATTTAGCGTGGCGAGGTGCACCGGGAAATTTTAATTGCACCTGCTCCTCTGTTTCTGGACTTATGGCTAATTTCAGCCTTCCAACGGACAGAAAATCCCATTGTCTGGTATTTGTAACAAACCAAAAAAAAAAAGGTGTTTCTTATTTCAAAATGAAATAAATTTCTTCTTCACAAGGAAGATGTAAACTATACGGGATGCAAAGAAAATCTCTACAGTAAATTAGTTTTGGAGTGAAGAGGGTACCTTTAAACAGATAGTTATGTAGGTGTCACCCCACATGAGTATTCTCAGAGGCACATAATAAAAACTTTTGAGTGTTTTATTATTCAGTCAAAATCATAACATTAAGAATATTAAAAAACAGGTTGAGACTATTTTAGAAAGTTACTGCTTATTCCTAATAACCTGTTCGGATACCCACTATTTACAGGATCTTTCAGTACCATTTTGCAGATTGCACTGTGTATGTTCATACACCTGCCGCAGGAGGATGCTGACTCCAACTGTAATTATCACAAAACGGTGTTTAAGGCAATGTGAACTGAAATACACGTTGTGATCCATTTCCTCAATCGCAACTCATGCAAGCAGTTCCATTAGTTTTGGTGAACGTATCCTGAACTGCCGCTCAGGGTTCTTCCAGTCCAATACCCCATCTCTAAAAGAGACCGAGGGAAACTCACAGGAGAGAATGCAAGTATGCAGTATTTATGGAGTTATCCTTCCCCGGTGTAGTTTCCCAGCTCATCACTATCACTGATTTAAAGAATTCCAAATTGAGACTTAACTGTGTGGTCAAAAGCTGATCCTTCCTCTCACAAAACTCAGCAACAGCATTTTTCTACTTTATGCTATGGACAATATGCTACTACCCTTTTTCTTTTTCTTCCATTCAAAAAAACTCAAAAGTTTAAAACAGTTCACAGTTATTCACAGTTAATGCTAAAATTCTGAATTCAATAGATTACACTTCAATATTCTGCACTGCTTATGAAATGAAACATCAGGACTTGTTAGGAGATGCTCCCGGCTCAGCACCGTATCAGATAAATAAGCAGAACATAGTGGGTTAAGGATAAAGTTACTCCTCGAAGCAACCTGGATTTTATCATTTCAAGTCACGGGCATACCTTGATTCTCAATATAAAGATTTTTGGTTTACGTTTCAGGATTTTTGAAAATAATTTAAATGATAATGGAAAAAGAAAAATTCTTCCTTAATGTATGCTAGAGAAATTATCTATATATGAATTAACTCTCTGGATCATAATAGCTTTTTGCAGATGACTCTTCAGCTCTATCATTTAAATACGTATTTAGGCAACTAAAAATTTACTGTCAATTCATATTATGTCAGTCCACATTATGGCGCTGTTACAGTATGCACATTTAAAGATTATTGAAAAAATTACTGTTCATGTGCAGTATATAATTTGCAAAAGGTTAATAACTATTTTAAAACAATGAATGGAATTAACTCATAATGCAAAGCAGATGCCCCAAATGTTATTTTTAAAACAAAACATATTTAACTTATAAAAGAACAAAGAGGATCTAAATCCAGTCCTGTTGCTTAAAAACTGACAGGCATCGTGGTTTGTTTCAGACTCTCGGGTCGCTGGCTCATACAATTTTGATAAAACTCGGTAGTTTCTGACTGCCCCCTCTGCTACCTTGAAGCCAGAAATGAATTTTTACAGCTAAACTGGTAAAGCTCCTCCACGAAGAGGCAATGCTGGCAGCGCTGGAAGAGATTTACCTGTACCAGACCAGCAGAGATTGCAGAAATAATTTAATGTATATCTGTGACATAGTTCGAAAGGAAAATATTAGAATTCAATCCAGTGTATGACAATTCTCTGCTTCATATGCAATTCACTTTGGATGATGAATCGCAGCGATAGGCAAAAACAGCCGGCTGGAACCATCTAGTAACGGGAGAAAACAGGAGAAATACTAAATGGCAGTCAAACAAAATTATCATTTCCAAGAAACATTCGGAACACACTCCAGATGACAAAATATGAGGCAGACAAGTAGTAAATGAGATTACTTTAAGTGCGTTTTGGTTTACGGCGCTGAGGAGTGGCGGAGAAGAACCCCCGTGTGGGAGCCCAGAGGGGGACACGCTGCGGGGCGCTGGCTCCCGGCATCCCAGGTGGCATCAGCAGCCCCCGGCGTCGCGCCGGCAGCTCCAGAAAGAAAGCAGAGGCCTAAAATCGGACCGAGGAGCTGAACAGAGATAGCAGTGGATTGTGGAAATAACAGAGCTATTTGCTGTGCTTTCACACAGGTTCTCCTAAGTAAAGTTGACACAAAACTGGCAACAAAACTGTGCATTTCTATATAAGCTACAGCTACCAGTAAAGGATTTCTTAAAAAAAAAAAAAAAACACACAAAACTTTAGCAATATTCACAGCTATAAGATAAAGGAGGAGTTAATCAAATCGTGTGAAGAATTCAGGAAAAAATGTCCCTGTGCCCATCCCTAGCAGCCCCTCACACCCCTGCCCAGCAACAGCACCAGCAGCGTTCCACGTTCACTGGGGAGAAGCATTCCCTTCCTCAAGATTCAGACACTGGGAAGCATTCCCTTCCTCAAGATTCAGACACTGGGCTACTGCCAGGGACTAAGGATCAGATTAAAAGCATAAATAGTCTGTTCTATTGCAATAAGTACGGTCCAAAGATCTCAGCTTCAAATTTATAATATTTACTGATAAATAAATACTGTAAGATGGATATTAAAGTTCCGTTACTGTGAGTGGCTGGAGTCTTTGGGGGGTTTTTAAGTCTGAGGAAGCCACCTCCAAACCTTTTACTCCTTCTTTTTAGTTACTACAATTTATCCTCTGGCCTTCCAGAAGTCGTCTTTGCTTGTAAAACCTACCGTATTTCTGCTGATTATATTTTAGTAATCTCTGGCAAGAGGGAAGGTCATCAATATAAACCGCAGACACTATGTATTTGACATTCCTTCCAGCTGCACTCGCTGACCTGTTCATTTAAAATATCTATGATCTGTACTAACCTATCTGGGTGAGCTACTCCTTTAATTAACACAAACAGAAAAAACCTATGCAAGCGTGCAGTGTTCAGTAAACAAGCACACACTAGGTCCACGTAATTTGAGAGGAGCAGAAGCTAGCAAAGAGAGACTGAGTAACTGCCGCGTAAGACAGGCTTCGAAGAGAATTGTTTCGTGTTCGGCATCTTTCCCCTTTATTCTCAAAAATCAATTAGGTTGTTTCCCAAAATTTGTAAATAGCTTCCAAACGCTGCAAATAATTCCCCGCTTTAAGTATGAATGTCAATGAACTCAGTCAAAATCATCTTCAAATGTCAGAAAACATTAACATATCCCGGCCACAGGAGGGAGGTCAGAAGAAGGCACACGCTTTTAGTCTTTACTGGGGTGGGCGCGATCCAAAGCCAGTGGGAAAACTCCACGAAGGGACCCAGCATGGTAAAATTCCACGACAAGTGCTCAAAACACAAGAGACCAGAAACAATCTGGGATCAATAGCTTCCAGGTCATTAATCCTAGGCAGGTGACATCCAGTGCACAGTTCGCTACTCTCTTTCACGCAGACATTCAAGAAACCTGACTCGATTGGCATCTAGTAGGCTTTAAATATTTTCCATGTTTTGCCTTTATCCTTCCCCTGTTTGTTTGGCATATGGCTTTCTAGCATCCCATTAATGTCAAACCATTTAATCGGAATGTAAGCTAAATGCACAGTTTGCTATTTCCTGGATTTCTGTTTGGCGTCCAGTGCTTTTTATGAGGAAAATAAAAGCAAAGGTCAGTATGACCAGAAAAGAAAAGTCGTCTTCCATAACGGAAGCTCATTTTTCCAGTGAACTGATACAGAAGCCTAATTTAGAAAAAGGTCCTTTAGTATCATGTTATTATTAGTAGTATCACAAATAAACACAGAAACCAATTCACTTTACAGACCTCCACATTAAGCATTCAATAGAAAATCCCTTGGTGTTTTATTGATTTTTGTTTTATTGATTTTTTTAAATAGCAATATCACAGTTAAAATGTATCATTTTGGTGAAACACATCTAAAACTTTTCCATCTCGAAATAAGTTATTACAAATTATTTCCACAGCAACTGGCAACTAACGATTCAATCCATTTAAAGAACAACGAAGTAATGGCTTTATTTGGATGCCTTTTTTGATTAAATAACGTATTAACCTTGATGAAGCTTTCCAAAAAGGGATTAGCGTATTCGAGTGCATCAGCTGATTATGAGACAAATATAACAGTGATAAGATGCTGGTTCAAAATTTTTGAATCCGATGAGTGTAGCAATTTAGCCGCTAGGATGGAGTTGGCTCTTACAGCTTCCATCTCAACAGTAAGTGTCCACCCAGGATACAAAAAGACATCACCCGGCTAAAGTATGCAGTAACCCAGAGAGTCTGGAAAGGTCGCTTAAATCACTAAACCGAGTAGATCAAAATAGGCTGCGTAATTAGTGTAACGTCAGAAATAATCGAAAATAATTAATTTGTAAGGAAAGAAGAATCAGAATGAAATGTATTTGGAGGGGAAACCCAGAAAGTAAATACAGTTTTTATCTTCTGATGATATCATCCGTTTTGACCAAAACTCACTGACCCACTTTGCTTTATTCGTCTATACTGTAATAATACATTTTGCATACCTATTGTATACCCTTTCCATTAAGTTATTTGCTTAATGGATGTATAAATAAGTCTACTACAATTACGCTTTTTAAGGGTCAAATCCTATCCACTTCTGAACTCACTACTGTAATTTCTACGACGCTGGATGATAACACAGCAGACCTCAGAAACAGCTGAAACACGGCCGATTCTGCGCTGTTGACATAATCAACCCACGTTACAACCAGGCTGCCAAACCCTTTTACAGCCCTGCCAAGTCCAGGAATTGGTGTCCCCGTACTCNTGTTCGAATTACAATTCACGCAGTATGACCGCGGTAAAATAAAACTTCCACCACTTTATTTTAAGGATCAAATCTCGGGACTGGCGCAGAGTTGTTACAAGTTACACACTACACACACACGCACACACACAAAAAAATAGTCTAAGAGCAGCTATTAATATTAATGCTGATTCCTCATGAAAACAACAGCAGAGTTACCCCAGCAGCTACAGTTATGTCAGCGCTTGGAAGTTATTCCAGGCTGTTTTGTCCTGCTGCCCTGAATATTCAGGAACTTCAGCAATCCATCCAGCGACAGCTACCGCAGAGCCACTGCCCCGTGTCGCC
>VZSZ01012178.1:5719-27006 GCA_013398815.1 Ibidorhyncha struthersii
ATTCCACAGAGACAATGCAGACCTTGTGCTTTTTTATTTTGCCTTTATGATTTCCTGTTTTATTTGCATTCAATTATTTGTTTTTATTTTATTTACTATTTTATAATGGAATTTTTTTAGACAGATGAATATTTCATAAATGAATTATGTTTAAATGTTTAAAAATGTTTGGTTTGTTCTTTCAGTAAACAATTTTATCAGCACAATAACACCATCCAGAGCATGTGTTTGGTGGACAGTATACACACACCTAAGCTCTATTATTACAAAAGCTCCCAGCTATTTTCACAGGGCAGATTGCAGTTCCCTGGGTCAGGCTGACCTCCTCCGTAAGAGTTATCTAGGCTTCATATGGTGCAGTCAGACACTGACCTTGCACTGTTCCTTTGGAAACAGCGTCATTTTATTGTCTGCAGAATGAATACTAGAAATACCTTTTTTGTTTTCTTAGCCCTTTTACCAGTGACACCTTTTTCTTGTCCTCTCCCTTTTGCAAAGCACCCTTGACACCTGTGAAGTGAAGCAGTGCTGGCTTGTCTTTTGGACTTCCAGATGCTTTTACAGATTTGGATGCTTTTGTCATAAGGTACTTAGGCCGTTTCTGAGGCTTTTGGAGGCAACGAGTGGTATCATACTACAAGCAGTGAGTCTGGCTTCACTTAGGCTATGTTGCAGTTCAGCCATGTGAAGTCTTTGGTCTCACCGAACACTTGCTATTGCCCAGAGTTGACTCCTCTCCTGGAGAATTATGCTGATTGTGTGTTTTACCGGAATATAACCTGAATCAGCATATAGGTGATTTTATTTCAATAATAAATCATGCTGTGCTGCTAGGAACCATTGTCATCTGTGTGAATTGGTGGTGAATGTTCAGGTGGACATGGCTGAACTTAAAACATCTTTCAAGTGGGACAGGAGCTGACTCTTGGATCCTGGACCTCTGATTCCAGTATTTGCCATTTCTTGCAGCTAACTCCTCGTTTCTTGCTAAGTCTTATACTTGATACATAAAATATACTACATTCAGCCAAACTCTGCTGTGTAGGAATAGATTGATTAGATTTCACTGGTAAACGTAAAGCTGAGTCTACACTAAAATCAACAACAGCTTTTTCTGAACATGGGTAAAATCATAGCATGCTCAAGCACCCTTCACAAGTAAATATTTTCTTATTTGTATGTTGTTAATTGATCCCTACAGTTATCACTTGGTTGCTAATTTAAAAACCAACAACATGGGAATTGCAGAAATTGATAGGAACTCGGGTATTTAGCTTGAATTAATACCATAAACAAAGACAGGAAGAGAACAGATGATTTACATCCATGGTTGACATCCAGCCCAGCTGGGATCAGTTTCTTGTTGAGATGAAAAGAAAATAAGTTGAGGTATAAGCAGGGTAAACCATTGCCATCTGGGTCAATTCTTGTGGTAGCTATAAAGCAGCCACTCCATACATCCTTGGTTTATCCTTCCTGTTTCCTCACTTATCAAATATTTATTGTCAACAACGGGCAGTTCTGTTTGCACACATTGCAATTGGATAATGAGATAGTTAGGTTTACTTCTGTTATTGATAGTGAGGGCTGATGGCATGAATAATTTCCTTTTTTTATAAATGGGAATTGAATTATTGATGCTTCATTTAGGCAGTGATAAAGGTATTAGTAATGTATTGCCATGGCTATAGGTTGGTAGTAGTAGTAGTAGCCAAGACGGTATTTGTGGGTGACGGGCCAATATTACCCTATATCTAGAGTGCAAATTGGAAATCAGCTCCCATGAATACAGTGATTATGGATTTACTGCTGTACAAATACTGCAGAATTTGTCTGATAACTTTCTGGTAGACATCATTGCTAGTGGATGAAATACTACATTTCAACAGCCTGAACTAGCAACATTTTGCTTATAATATCAGCTGTTGGTCACAAAAAAGAGCATTTCAGAAATAAGGAGAGAGGAAACAATGGTTAATGAAATGATGTTTTTTTGCTTTCATTCAAAGGACATCTAACATCTTCAGAGAGTTTATCTGAATTTTTCGTACTGATTTTGGGCTTCCTGAAGCTTGAGAGTCACTCTTGTAACATGGTGATTTGAGTTTCTGCAATTCAAGCTCTGAGATTTCTCCCCCTGCCCCCGCCATACCCCCATCCAAAAAGACTTCACATTTTAAAAATGTAAGCTACACAGAAACGAGTGGCATTTGTACGACATCTTTGAAATAGGACATGTTTGAGAGAGAAGAAATGGCTGAGATTCCCTTCTAGCACTCCAACATATGACATTAATGTCCCTTGCCAAATGTAAAAGGTTGAAGTAAAATCTTCTCTACCCCATTTGCATTTCTTCACTCTCTGCTTGCTGTACTGTTCTATGTCCTGTTTTTCAGTTCTTCAGTACACTCAAATTCCCTAATACCAGTCATCCTACCAGTGCATGAAGTCTAGCAGCGCCTCCTGTGTCTGCAAACCTCCCCTGTCTGCACCATGAACGAAGTTCTTAGGGAAATGGCAGGATAGTGTGTTAATGAATGAACACAATGCGTATTTCCCTCCTCAGATCATAGTTAATAAATTTCAGAGATGTCATGCTGCTCTTAAGTCTTCCTGCCTCCCCACTGTTTGTTGAACCATGAGGTGATGGGGAGGAACCATTGCTAAAAGTTTTGTGCAGTGTTTCTGATGATCAAGTACAGAATAGATCAATAACGTAAAAAGAAAAAAAAAAAGAGGGTAAAGAAGATCTCAGGCCAATTATTTTTCTACAAAATATGTGACAACAGCAGCAGCCCCCAAAGGGCAGGATGTAACAACAGAGCCTAATTAGAATGATTTCAGTGTAATCATTAACTAGCATCTAACACCTACGAGAGTATTTCTGTTTAAACTAAAACATGACCTGCATGGTGGAGAGGCCTTGTAAACTGTCTACGAAATAAAAAATGTGACAGTAAAGGTCAGAGCTGTGCTCATTTGAATTTCAAGCAGGAAGCAGGCTCCACAGTCGGCGTGTACAGGAAGCGTGGTGGCTCTTTTCCCAGGCTCTCCTTGCCAACAGTAGCAGTTGGAGAAATCCTCCAGGACTAATTACTGGGGCTGCAAAACAAGTATTGTTCTTTTGTCTCTCTCCCTGACCTGGTGAAATGCAAGGGTCCTAATTATATTGTGTCAAAGGCGTGGTTTTGTTTTTCACTGTCATATGAGTGAAGGTCACAAGCTAAGAAAGCCAAGTGGCACCTTACATCTCTCTCCAGCCACCTGCCGACAGCTTCCTCGCTGCTCCTGCTAATCACATCACCTTGCTGGAGAAGCAGAGGAGGGGGGGCTTGCTAATAAACTCTCCTTCCAGAAAGACTGATGGTAACACATTGTGTTCCACTGGGCCACGTAAAAGCAGCTATCAAATCAGTGAGATTTGGCTTGATTTGCAAGTCTCTAGTGAAATTTCAGAAGGCAAAATTGTAAAACATTCAGTGGAAGAAAAGCATGGAAACATTTTTAAGGAAGGCATTTAAAAAGTCAGGAGACTGACACCATAATAAAAAAAAAGAGCTTGGCAGGAAGGGTGTTATTTATTCATTTTGAAACATTGAAAAGAGCTCAGTTAGCAGCTTTTATTTGCTTTTAAAAAAAATATCCAAGAATGCAAGTGCATTGAATTCATTTCCTATTTCCTTTTGTGACTTTTAAAGTGCTATATACACATAGAGAGCTTTTTACACTTCGGGGAATTGGCAAAACTACAACATTTAATACATAAACCTTGCCATACTGAATCTTTATTCTTTTTCTTCCCATCATCCCAACTTTGTAAGTTTTCTTTGCATTGGTCTTTATTTTCCCTTTATCTCTTTGCAGTGGTTGTTTTGTTATGTTTGGGTATTTTTTTGTTCCCCCTTCTTTAGCTTTTTAAAATTTCCTTACATACTTCCTTACTTTTGTCTCTCTATGGTCATGTCCTTTCTTTCTTGAACTTTAGAGTAGAACTTGTTCTTGGGATGTGATGTGACAGCCCAGAAAGCAATACTTGGCGAGTTGACAGAATAAGAAAAATCAGTAGCAGGTCATGTACAAGAACTTTCTTTCCTTTCTTTCATTACTCCAATTCTTTGCCATCAGAGTAGTTCTGACCTGTCTTCAAAAAGTAGATGACAAATTGTGTATATATTAATTACACATTTATTAGTATCTCAGCTAGATATTCACAGGAAAATAAACTGTATGTAAATTGACAGAAAGTTTATATGAATATTATGATATTACATGCTGTGACTAGGAAACATTTCTGGCATCGAATGTCACCCAGAGGTGTGTAGCTGTTTGGTGTTGTCAGGTATACTATGGACAAGGGAAGAGAAGGCAGGCCTTCATAGTTTGTTATTCAGTTTAATCACTTGTTCTTCTCCTTCCTGGAGAACTTCTTCCTCTGAATGTTGTCATAGTATGCTTCACACCACATCCACAAGTGGTGTAGGTAGTCAAAACTTTCTTGAAGTGAATGTAAGTCTGCTGATTTTCAGTGTTGAGGGTCTTGTGCTCCTAGCAGACAAAGTAAATCAAAATTGAAAAGAAGTTAAGGTGCAGTGACACAGTTCAAGACTGTTCCCATCCCCTGCTGGTCCGTTGTGGCTGGCTGTGAAATCCTCAACGACATTATAGTTTTGGGTGCAATATCTGTTTGTGATAGATCACTGAGGACCATGAAAATTTGTAAGGAAAAATTAAATTATATCTCAAAAGAGTTGATTTTCTGTGTGTCTTGCCTGCAACTCCATTACAGAACCTCAGCCACTGCATGTCTTCCTGTCTAGAGAAAGCATTAAATTAGTGATATTTTGGTAATTGATTTTACTCACAGAGTATTTCCAAAAATAATTAATATTCTAAGAAACTGGTAACTTTTTTTTTTTTTGTTTTTGTCCTAATATTTTCTCCTTCTGCTTGTTTTGAAGTACTTCTTGGCCATGAAGAGGTATGACAGAGGGGAAGGCTGAAGTACTGGTTAAGACTGCTGGAGTAAAATTGGAGTAACCTCATATAAGCCTGTTAAATGGCATAATATTTTGGTACTGTCATGTGATTAAGGTCTGAGCTGTCATTGCCATAGTCTGTTTTTGTTGGGAGACAGTTACTTTTATGTAGATGCACATGGCTGTACTCCAAATAACCTCTTTGGAGTTTATGTATTATGTCTACAGTCTTCTCCTTGGATGTCTACCTTCCTTTATCACCACAAAATTTCTTGCAAAATGCAGTCCCCAAGTCTTGGAAGGAAATAAGTACCTTTTCTAAAACATCAAGTTGTTTTCTGTGTTAACAGAATGTTGTGAAGAGCAGTATTCCTGAAAATACTCATTTGTTTCATATAAATGCTGTCTTTACTTACTAGTTGTTTTGTGTTAGCAAGACATTTACACATTGCTTGTGATATCTCAATGATTGACATTTGGAAGTTTATGGATTTGTTTTAATAATTTTAATTTTATGGAACTTTTAGAAATGCAGACTCTAAAGTAAATAAATAGAAACATATGCCTGAGATAAATTCGTTTTGCCTACCAAGAATGTCAGCTTTTACATCCTTAATGTTAAGTTTGGCTGTAGTGCTGTGATTGAACAGCTGTTTTAGAGTTTCTGAAAAGAGATGTGAGTGTGTAGTAAAGTTAAAAGGAACCTTGCATTGTCATGCCTCTGTAAACCTTTTTCTGCAGCTTTACTATGAATGGAAAGAGCCACTGCAGTCCTGCTTTATTTACTCAACACAAGGACATATATAGCCTTCTGACAGACCGGTCATTTGACTATCCTAAGGAAGATTTTCATTGCCTTACATGATTTTTGATATTGTTTTTCTGCCTCCTATAGCAAGCAGAAGAAGGGAATTTAAAAGGCAGCATAAAATTTCTGTAAAATCTATTATTTAATATAAATTCATGTCTTAAAATGTTCTCCTGCAGAATTTAGCCTAAAGGTCATCAGATCTGACTGAAATGCTGTTAACAGCATTTCATTGGCTTTCTGCTCAGGCCCATAATGCTGTGGAAATAACCTGTTTTGTGATGTATTACTGTTGCTTGGAAGGCCAATTTTACATGCTTGAGACATCCTCTGTGGTGGTGTCAGTAGAGGACTATGGACCTAGGATATTGGTATGTCATCTTCCATTAATAAGACTTGATTTCTCCTTCAAGCTGGTATAAATTCATCAAAAAATGGATGATGCAGAGTAATGTGAAACAGTTAATTTTATTGGAGACACTGGAATTAGATCAGTGTTAAAACCATGAGCAATCTGAAGGAAATACAGTTTAGGGAATTATGCAATGAATAACATATAGCAGTCTGCTTTCCTGGTATGCAGTGTACCCTTTTGTATTGGGGGAAGAGGTCTAGCATGCTCTTATTGTGACTAGGTGTCTGCTGAGTCATCAGGATGAGCACAGTCTGGTTCTCCCTGGTGCAAGGCACCCACTGAGCCCACTGCTATCAGAAGATGCAGACAGTGTCTACCTGCAGTAACTCACTGGTGCAGATATGGCAGTAGAGGTTGAAGAAGTGAATCTTGGTGTTGGGTGGCAAAGCTCTGACTTGCAGAATGTGCTGCAAGCTGCAGTGATGACTGGCTCTAGCCCCTGTCTTCTGTAACGCCTGAAAAAGATAGTTGTGAAACTCAAGGTACTTTAGTGTGAAGATCAGTATCACAACTTTAAAAATGGGACTGCAGTATCATCAGTGCTGAGACAGGAATCAAATAAACTAGCTTTGGGCACTGAGAGTTTTGGTCTGTACTGCCACAAGGAAAGTGAGATTTAAGGTACTGTGCTGGGTATCATTTTCAGTGTTACAGAGGAATATCAGTTTAATTAAGTGTATTACATTTCTGCAAGAAATGTACTACCTATAGTTTGTTAATAAAAAGCCAGTCTGCAAAACATTGCAACCATGCTGCTTTTAATAACACTTTCTAAATTTATAAGATTTTTTCTTTTCTTTCTTTCCTTTTTAATCATTGCTTTGCTTAAAAAAATAGTATAGAGATAATGGTAGCAGCCTCTGTAATTAGTCATATCAAAACATAGACAGAAAAAAAGAATCTGACCTATTCTTTCTTTTACTCGTTGTCTTATGTTGCTCACTTCCGTGGTATTAACAGATTCTCGCTGTAAAAGAAATTGATTCTTCACTCCGAGGCAGGTCATTATAAAAAAGGTTTTAAATCATTTGGTCTTCCCATTTCTGAAATATAGACTTCACTTTAATCTTCTCTGCATTACCAGCAATAAAAAGCCCATAATTTGTGAAAAATGAGCTTTTTCTTCAATATGTCCTCGGATAAGTAGCATTCGTACTCCTTGATCACTCGTCCCACACCTGTTAACCTGCCAAACTAGTACTCAGTACATCATGAAGAGGCTATATTTATCTCTGTTGCATAGCCACATGAAGATTAAAAAACATGCTAGGGGCTGGCCTCTCAGTTACTAATAAATTCCCTTTTTTGGTTACGTTGATGCTGACATTTGATCATTCATTGAATGGATGGGTGCAGCCTCATGTTGGTATGCCAGACTGCACACACCTGTGTTTTAAACACATCACTCTGAACAACAGCCAAGTAGGACGGGTGTAAGGGAAAGGATTGTCTTCTGCTGGGAGAGGTGGTAATTTGACTGGTCTTTTTCTGGAAATACAACCACCCCAGGGCAATTTGAGGTAGAATACATTTTCTGCAGTAAAGCAAGCACACTTTTAGGAAAGTGAACCTGATGAAACTTCTGTGCATTTAAAATAATATAGCAACATTGGCAGTTGGACTAGGTGATATTTCTAGGTCCCTTCAAACTGAGATATTCTATTCTATTCTATTCTATTCTATTCTATTCTATTCTATTCTATTCTATTCTATTCTATTCTATTCTATTCTATTCTATTCTATTCTGTTCTGTTCTGTTCTGTTCTGTTCTGTTCTGTTCTGTTCTGTTCTGTTCTGTTCTGTTCTATATATCTTTTAAATATATATTTTCTTTATATATCTATATAGATTTATCTGTAGTTATACACATACCTCTTTGTGATTGCCACCTTCCTGGAGCATCCTGGACTCCTGTGTTAGGACCATGGCCAGCTCCTGTCCTTTTAGTTGAGAGCTCTCAGGGTGGTCATGTCCTACTTCAAACTCAAACTCTCCAGCTGGTTTTGGATTTTTTTTCGTGTTTGTTTTATTATTTTCCCAAAGCTTGTTGCAATGCCTTTTCCCAAGCTAATTACCCATTTTGAAAGAATATTAATTCTGTTCAGCCTGTTGCAATTTGAGCCTGCTTGAATTGAAATGAGAAAGTCAAAACGAGACACAATGAAATTCCATAGAGGATACCTACTAAAAAAAAGTTAGAGAAAGGCAATATGTTTTAAATGATGTTCTTGAATAAGATAGAGGCACAGAATTATCTTAGATGTAGACAACTTTGGGAAAAAATGTTGATTCTTGAAAGTTCTCAGTGAAGTGGATTACATTTGATAACGGAAAGTGATATACCTTCATGTTCACAGAGAATAGCTGACCACTCATCATTTTAGTATCATTGACTTAAATGTGGAAAGGATGCTCTTTTATATGCTTGCAAAGTGCATATTTGCTTAATGGGAAAAGATAACAAGTGTGCAAAAGTAACCAAAGGAAAACAGATAAGGATGAAGTTGGAAGCTGGAGATGGCACTAATGAATAATGTACTGAAGAGGACATAATTCAAGACCTGCACAGTATAAGGCTGCCCTTTAGGTCCTCTTTGTTCATTGTGCAAAGTGAAATGGAATGTAGCCATTATGGTGTGTTCATCAAAGCACTGATCTCTGCTTAAAATGACGAGACCTCTGGGATTGCCCTTTACCTGTGATCCAGCACCAATTTCTATACTATTTGTACCATTTTCCTCTTTCCTCTAAGTAGTATTTTCTGTGCTACAAGAGATATAGAGGTGGAGGAGTTAAGGAAAATCTACAGAATATACATGTGGCAAATTTACTGAGAAGATAATATTTTTAAGTAAAGGTGCAGTTTTGTACTATTAAACAGGTACATAGGTAGAAACTTTGTGCTGTAGATCTTTTGGAGAAAATCCTTGGTTTTCAACAATATTATGACTCAAATGTAGGCATTTATGAGTATATTCTGATTTATTTATAAATTCCAGATCTCACATGTAGAGAAACTTTTATTTCTTAGTTGTTTTAAAGTACATTTCTTTATAATTTGCTTCCTGTTTGATTGCAATTCTTGTATCTTTCTGCTGTGCTTTGCTGATTTTTGTCTATTTTAGTATATTTTAAGGTTTGCATGTAAACAGGTCCCCGTCCGTTCTCTAATGATATCGTGCTGTGTTTGGATTTCTCATGGAACAGCATGGAAATGCATGGTGAAACATCTTTCTGTTCTATCGTAAATAATTTTCTGGCATGTATTTGTACTAATCCAACCAAAATATTTTCAGTGCTGTATTTACATTCAGGTGCCTCCTCCCATAGAAAATCAGCACTGTCTGTAACTCTTCCACTCTCCAGTTAGTAAGAAAGAAAAAGCTGACTGTCAAAACCAGAGTCCCGTTTCAGTCTTGTCAATTCAAAATCTGAGCTGCCCTCTGAATTTCCAGGGCCACAGTGTACCTATTCTGGGTACTTAATATTTGCTGAACATATTATGAAATAATTGTCCAGTGACAAATTGAGTCTGTGTGTGGGCAGGAAAGCTTTGGAAAGCGCATTGAAGAAACATAGCAGTAATATCTATATAAATGATAAATCTGACATTCAGAAAACTACCAGATGTCTGGATTTCCCTAGACATGTATTTTTCTTTCTGCCTGGTAATTCTATCTTGGGAGATTCTGAGGAAGTTCTGTATTTTTCTGAGATTTCTACTATTCAATAGTTACATCTAGGCAGTGATATGTCTGGAAAATCTGGACATGTCCATGTTGTCTATATGGTAAATTCAGTGTGCACCAAAGTCATGATTTACTCTCTATGTAGGTACAGTTTCCCATAGATGTAACTTACTATGGAAGTTTTAGATGGAAAATGTGCACATATTTCTGTCTGGAAAATCCTGGGCAAAAATAGGTTAGCTGTAAATACTTCCCATGATAATGAATAAGCTTGATTTCCTGCTTTTACCACAAAGATATCCCCCATGTTTTCAGTTCCCTACCTTTTCACTGGGTGAACTCATTCTGTGAATTAACAATTAGCTCACACTGTCTTTGCATATCCTCCTTCTTTCATCTGCATCTTAGATTTTCTGGCATGACCTTAGCATGCACTTAGAGGTATTTTAGGGTACATTAGACACCTACTTCACTCTAAAAATCTGCTCCCATGTCTTTTGCTGATCAGCTCTCCTTTTGATCTTTCCATCTCCAAATTCTCTCTCCCTGATCACTATACCTCTCCTTCAATGCCTCTCATTTTCCCTCCTGCTTTTCTACTTCAGGAAGAAAAAGACACTTTTCAGACCCTTCTTGATTTGCCTGATCACTCCTCCATTTCCGCTTCCTTGCCCCAGCACTGCAGCTTTTCAGACCTGTCCTTTGCTGTAATACCTATTGCTTCAAAATGCTCTGTGACTTAGTTCTTGTCAACGCCTAACATTATCTTACCCCTATGCCCAGTTTCAGTCTTTGCCTTTATCTCTTTGCTCCAGCAAAGACTAGCAGTAAGTCTTCCTATCACCTCTCTCATGTGCTGGTGGAAATACCTTTCATTTAGTTAGTACTTAATGGAAAGGAGATCCTGCATCCGAGGATTAATGAAAGGATGAAACAAAGAATCTGAAGAAAACAAGCAACCTTTAAAGTGCAGGCAACAACAACACTATAGTCAGAAACAACCAGTTCTGTACAGGAACTTATTTGTTTGTTAGCTGATCCATGTGGTTTACAGGAGTACGCTAGCTCTGTCAAAGAACTATTCCTGCATATGTCAGAAGGGCTAGAAGGGAAAAAGTGGAGCATGAATTTCACAGTCCATGTAAAAAAATGCAGATAATATATAAAATTATTTTTTGTTATAGATACAAACATTGCTCTGCACATTCTTTTTAAAAGACCAAAAATTAAAGCTATTACTATGTTAATATGATATGCTTTCTGTTTTAAAGTTGACACAGATGGTCTGTTGGCCCTCCTAGAATTCTCTCCCAAATTCAAAAGTTGAATCTTGTTTCTTGGATGTTTGTATAAATATGGATCTTGACCTTCTCTTATGGCAACTGTCTGACTGTATTTTTTTTTAAACATTTACCAGGTATACATATGAAGCAACAACAAAACCATAACAAAACCATTCACTTATCATGTCTTCAAACCATTTATTTTAAACCATTTCTCGTATTGTTTTTAAGAACAATGTTTATTTAGTGGGACTAAAATAATAGCAATTTTCTGCCTTTTATTTTTTTTTAAGCTTCCAAGACTTTAGAAAAATCCAGTGCTCATTTTGGGGATGCTTCAATTAACAGTTTTTGATCCCATTATTTATTTTCAAACTTTTAAAAATCCAAGAGGATAATGGATGTAGTTCACTGTTCTTTGTAAGAACCCCACTGTCACTGTTGCTTGGTCTGCAGAAGCAAGGCAGCCTGAAGAAACCACCTTTTCAGACATTCTTACCAGAAATGGAGAATGAGGTTTTCATCTTTTGGCCTGCCACTTGTTTTGCTGACATCAACATTGCTAAAAAAGGGCTTCTGTTCACTGCAATTCCTTGGATCTGCAAATTCCTATTAAGAGAGGTGGCAGTCTCCAATATGTTTTATGTAGATCTAGCAAATACTGTTTATTTGGTAGAAATTGAGTTCAAGCTATTTTTAGTAAATATACCACCAACTCTATTAGTAAAAACTAACACAGATTTAAAAAAAAATAATTTTCACATTCTGGCTCAAAACTGAAGTTAGATTTCAGAACTGAATCTAGGACTATGTATCCCTCTGTACTTATAAATAAAATCTTTATTGATTGAGAGTGCTGGTCTTTTGCTCTATATATTCCCTTCTTCTCCTACATATTTTTTCCTCCTTGCTGATAAGCTGCTGCAATAAACTTCAAAAGACAAGATGGCTTATTTGCTTTTTGATTTAAGCACCTTTTAGAAAGATCTTTTAAAAGAAATAGATACACTGATTAATATACCCAACATATCTCTGCATTTGTAGCACCCTTTTTTTGTTCTATCTGAATTTATAAACCTTCTTTCCTCTTTTAATTGAATACTAGAGCAACAAGAGTGTTTGCTTTTGCTTTTTTTTTTTGCTGCAATTTCAGTTGGTACTACCTGTCAAAGATGAAATATTAGTACATTAAACATTATTTCTTCTTTTGTTTTAAAGGTGACCTGCTATTTCTGTAAGTTTTTTTTCCTTCTCTAATAAACTAATTGATGACTGCGTGCTAAATTTTCCAATCTGAGAGGAAATAGGAACATTCATAAAAGACGCAAGCTCAGTCATCCTTGATCATCCCTGAGGCTTTATATGAGTACATGCTTTGGGACTGTTCTGTGTTGGGTGGGTATTGCAGAGGAACTTCAACAGGACTGTCTTGGAAATCAGTTTGTTTATTTTGATACTAAAGAGGGTTTTGATCAAGGCTACCCACTCTTCTCTGTTATTTTCTGAGCTTATTTCTTTGAACGCATCTTCTTATTGCAAATTTGGCTTTAATATCAAGTACATCGTGCCAATGTTTTTTTTCTGAGTACTACCGAGGTGTTGCCTTGATTTCTAATCCTAGAATTCATAGATAATGCAGATATTTATCTTCCTGATGGTGCAAGATTGTTCCCAGCATCATACCCATGAACTTGATTTGGTCTTGTTTTGAGTGACTAGGCCAAGACTAACCAGATCCCAGTGACAGGAAATTATTCCTAGTATTCATTCCAGTTTTCCTTGAGTCAGTTCTTGTTTTCTCTGTACCACCTTAAGCTGTTATTTTCTCTCATTTATCTGTGCCTCTCTTCAAAAGATAGTCGTGACACTTCACATAAAATTGCATATACTTTTGTTTGTCTAAGTGTTACCTTCATCAGTAAGAAAGCCTGGTATTCTCACAATCTTTAGCTGCTCAGTCGTTCTATGTCAGTATTACAGGGTTCCTGCCTCTCACACCACTATAAATCAGAAGGTGTTGGCATCGGTAATACCGCAGTCAGGATAAATCTAATACTTTTAGCATCTTTTCTGAATTCTTGACCAGGCTTTTAGCTAATAATATGTCAGCATAAACTCCACGGAAATCAATAGTCACCTATATCACCGTGGATTGGGCCCAAGGTATTATGTGATTTAAAGCATGTTGTTTTTTCTGCAAAAACAATTTTATGTGCTATTGATTTTAGCATTATACTGCTGTTTGGGTTCCTCTTCTTTTTTGTAATCCTTTTCTAGAGCTGTGTTCAAGGACGTCATGGACACCCCAGATCTGGGGGGCAAGACATAGCTTATGGTGTACTTGTGCCAGTAGCAGCATCTGCTGTTTGCTATTTTCTTTGGATTCAGCTCTGAGCCGGCAGAAATTTACACATGGTGATCTCTTTGGATATTGGCTTTTGAAAGTAATGCCCCTTAGGTTTTGAATGAAGGACCTTTTAAACATGTGCTTATGTTCTGTGATGTGATAGTTTTCTTTGGAACTGTGGGTCTCCTGCATTCAGTCAGGGTTTAATTCCAATATGAACCCTGTTCAGTTCTCTCTCCATTTGAGTTTTACACCAGCAGAGCTCCAGTGACTTCAGCAAACACATTACTACTCTTGAATGGTAAAACACGACGTGCAAGTCTTTATTTATTTATGTATGAGCAAGCAAACATTGCACCTGTCCAGTTGTGTAGACCTGGGCAGATAAATTGGAATCAGTGAACCTGTGCTGATTTACAACAGTCTTAAGCATACGGCCAAGCTTTAGGATGAGAAATGAAAGCTCTGTGTTGCAGGGGTTTGGAATCCACAAAACATCTACTCTGACCTGTGTAAAATAGCTGGTATCCACCAGGTTATCATAATGCTGATACCAGCAACTTCTGTTTGTTCAAAGGTAAATACTCTCAGTTTAAGGACACAGGAACTTCTTTGACTCCTTCAAGAAAGAGAACCCACCATGAAGCAAATGAAATAAAGAAAAATTATAAGATGAAACAGAAGCTATGTGGAGAATAATAAGAGCAAAGAACTGATCCTGCTATGGTTTACACTTTCTCACTGATTTTCACAAGCATAGATGACTATGCAGGGACAGAGGCTAGAGAAAATTGCTTTGAGCTGTTCAGAAAAACCAGCAAAAATTCATGTGCATCTGTGTGTGCTAAGCATAAACTTGTCAGTTGCATTGCTCTATATTCTAAAAAAGTCATTAGGATAAATGGTCTAAATTCTCTGCATATCTCACTTCATTAATTAGACATGTTTCTCATATCAGGATGCTTGTTTCTTTACTTTCATGCCCTTGTTTTCATGTTTCCTTATGCTGGATTACCTTTAGACTGATAACAGACTTCTATCAAGTCATACTATAACAATCAGTAGCAGGTTGTTCATTGCTTGGCTATAACTGTGTTTCTTTTACAAAAGCAAACGAGAAATTGGTAAAAATACTTTGGGAATGAAAAAAAAAAGTATAAACATAAATATGAGGAGTATGCTGCTGTAGGCAGTCCCTCAGCCTGGGAAGATTGAGTGGAAAAAGAGTAAATGTTTCCTTTCTTTGATTCATTGCTTATGAGAGGTTTCTTTAATGATTGCTCTTTTGTGTAGCCAAAGAAATGCTCATTTATAAGTCTGTGGTTTAATACAAATGCATCAGGATGAAAACTGAAGGAGGATGAAGGTTAAATGACAGGCACACCCTGACTTAGAAACTACTGGGCTGATGAATGTCTCAGAAAGCTGACTGAAAGGAAATCTGTTTTCAATAGACCCTGAAAATAACAACAAAAATGAAGTGAACACATTTTGATTTAATGGTACATTTAACTAATTCTGAATTACTGTAGAACTCTTTTGGAAGTGTTTCTTATAGCAGCATTAATACCAAATGAATTCATTGAGATCAGTGTTATTGCAGTGAATAATAGCAAATAAATTAATATAATTATGGGGAAATAAAAGTGTTAGCAAAATAATTTATACACATAATTCTTCATTGCTAAACTCTTATTTGTTCTCTTTTGCATTAAGGTTCCTCTGCTTTCTCCTGCTCTCACTGCTGAGGCAGCGTTAGTAATTCTGGTGATTCACATGTGAGGTACAGTATTGCAGTCCCCAGGGTTTTTTGCTCATTCATACCTCTCTGTGCATATATTTCTAGACTTCCAAGGTGGTATCAGAGATATGCTCATAAATCTTAGGGGACTGATTGACCATCAGTGATTTTGCTGAGTTTTATAGAGGAGAAAAAGACTGTAAAACTTGCCCAGGGTTGAATTTGAATATGTGAATAACAGTGTCAGCCCAACAGTCTTTTTTTTTTTGTCTCTGTGCTGAACTCATTTACGCGGACATAAGTCTAAAGTAACTTATCCGAGGACAGTGGAATTGCATCAATGTAAAATCAGGGCAAATGAGAGGAGAACCAGGTCTCCATGTGTATTTCTCCTAGGAGAGCTCTTATTATTTGATGATCAAGTCAGCAAGATGAGGAATAATATTCTTTATTATGTAAATAATGCAATTAGAAATCAAACTAAATTTATTCTGGCTTTTCCAGTCAGATTTCTTCCAATCTAATGTGAATGAATCAGATAAAGAGGATTCCTCTGCCTATCTGATTATACAACTCATATTTGTAAATTTAAAAGAAGAGTAGAGCAGAATGCTTTTGGAGTCTGGTGGAGAATCCTTATTTGATAAAACAAGAAGAGGAATTGGACCTAAATTAATCAAAAAAATTTACAAGGCGATAGGATTCGTTAAGCTTTGCTTTCCTAAGTATGACTATTTAAATTTAGCAAAGAAACTAGGCAGCATTTTCTTCATTTCTCTTAGTGTTTGAGGAGTTTTCTGGTTTTAGAATGAAATTTTGAGGTTTCTGTGTGAGTACCATGGGAAACATCAAGGGAATGTGTTCTTATAGCCTCTCCAATTAGACGTCCTTTCTGGAGTAGACTTCCATTCTAGGAACCGGATGTGTTTAGGTGAAGTCACTATAAAAAAAAAAAAAAAAAAGAAAAAAATAAAAGAGACTTCCTTAATTTAAGGACATCTCTGTGGTCTGGTATGCGCTATAAAAGAAACTGGGAATATTTTTTCATTCTGTCTTGATGATACCTGATCTGCCATGAACCTGACCTATGATGACTGAGTGTGTGCTACCATGTGTTGGAGACTTCTGCAGTCCTTCTCAGGCAGCTATGCAGAAATGGCCTGGAGCACACTCCACCACAGCAGATGGCACACAAATACTTGCTTTTTGCTACTGAACTGATAGATTTTATATCTGCACACTGCAGGAGGGCTCTCCTGGGTACCACGTTTCCCTGAATGGTGAGGAATGTTCTTTACACTTCCATTCAGCTGTAATCATGAAGAATGTATAATATTTTCTAACTTTTAAGCCCTATCACAGGAGTCGGTTTTGGCTTCAAAGTATGTCTTGAGAGTTTGGGGGACTTTAAGTTCACTGAAACTAGTTTATCTGTTTCTACTTTTCTCATTAGCCTTACTTAATCAGGAAGAAAACCTGCCCATAAGTCAGAGCTGAGAGGCTTTTGATTAAAAAAAAAATAATCCTAAACAACCCCCCTGTGGCTTTGATATAGACGCCTTTGCGAATTCTTGTCCCCATTTTTAGCTGTACAGGTAATTGGTGCCTGGCAGCTCATTCCTGCTGTATTTCTTTGGCTTGGCTTTGTGTTAATTACCTAAATTTACTCATTTAGAGGCATCACTGTATGTGGTTTGGCAGGAACATGTTTTCCTAAAGAGACTTTCATGTATGCTTTTCTGCCTGCGCTGGAAGCTGCTTTTACTGTACTGTATTTCAAAATGTTATTGTTTGCTTTATTTAGTCAGATAAACAAATATTATGATAATGAAAAGTCCATGAACAAATGGTGACAACAGCAGAGCACTAAACATAAGAATTAATTAACAAGAACAGTCAGCTATCCCAGATGTCTGATGTAATTTTGAAAAGAGAACTTGAAATATTGAAGATGTTCAAAGCAGCACTTAGGAGGGTGAAAAACATCCATGCACTTTAACATCTAAATTACAAATGTGATCTCTGTATCTTATCTGCTGGCTTATAGATGAATGATACCAAGATTTGCCTGCCTACAGCTTATCAGGTGCAATAAATGAGGGCTATTCCTATGCCAGTTTTCTGCCCATGTGGTTCTTCCCAGTTCTGGATTTTTTGTCAAGATGGGGCAGGAGCCAACGTATGGAGCAGGGATTCTCCTAATTGTCAGTAGTTTAGATATTTGCATGTTATTTGTGGCCAGTGTTTCTAACGTCACAGGCATTTGCACCCGTTTCTAATCTCTCTTACTTGTTCTGAAGAGGTGATCCAGGGCTCACTAAAGTTAAAGAATCATGCTGAACCAGGAACATTTCCGTTATGTCTGTGTTTTCTCCCATTTCTTTCATCACTCTTTTCTGTGCTACATGGCTGCTGCATGCACCTAGTCTTACTCGTCGCTGAGATTTCAGGGACCCATTTGAAAGCCAGTTAAAGAGTGAGGTTCTGCTGTGCATGTTAGGGTCCATGCATCTCAAACTATGATTTACCTCTGGTATGTCCTGATCCATGCAATACTGTTATTTTATTTGGTTGTAAGTAGCAGGTAAAGTTGCTCAGAGGCTTCAGTTAACCTTGGACAGCCTGAGTCAGTGCACAAGACCATTTAAGCCAGTGGGCCTGTGCTGGTACAAAAACTCATCTGTAAATAACATCTCAGCTGCTGACCTTGGCAGGAGCAGTCTCCAGGGGGCCAGTCTTCCTGGTGGACATTGCCAACCTGTGGTTCAGCTTCTTCCTGAAGAAAGAGGGCAAACTAGATTCTCTATTGCAAACTCTGGCATAACCGTATGTGGTTGAATTACAGCTGGCAAAGGCATACTAAGGTGCTCTGGGAGGCAGGGGAGAGCTGCTTCTGTTTTTCCCTCTTTCATTGCTATCAGGTCAAGGTTAACTAGAATTTGCTCCTAAAGAAAAATTGTGTTCAGAGGTGGTCTGCCCACTTCAGGTATGACCCATGGAATTAAAAAAAAAAAAAAAAAAGGGNTAAGCAGATAACATCATGGGGGGAGGTCAGTTCTGAACCAAGATAAAGATTAATTTGAGGTTTGCCTTCACTGGAAACAAGAATTGGCCCCGTGTGCTGAACCTGATTTGTAATATGAGGAAATACTCACTAAAGCAGAGCATCGGCATATTTTCAAATTAACATCACAGTGAAAATGAATACAGTGCACTCTGGTTGTTTAACTAACTAGATAGATATGAGAAATTCTCTCTCCCATGACTTACACAGGATGCCTTTTGATCTCAGTACAATAAGAACTAAGACAGAGCTGCTGGATGTCTTAACAATGTTGATTTTGTATACTCAATAAAAGGTTCCCAGAATTGCAAATATTTAGAGTGAGTATATGTTCTCGTGTAGTCATTTTTCCATGGCCACATTATCTCTATTTAGGAGGACTCTCTCTGTTCTGGTTCCATCTCAAAACTAACCCTTTGTGTGCTGTTTCTTTCTCACAACAGCAAACAACCGCCACCTGTGCTGAGCACTTCCTTACAGAAAATGCAGTGTAGCAATGTCAGGCTCTACCTGATGGGTTTTCTCCCAAGAAAATTTTAAGTCCACTTAAAAAGGAACTGATTCTTTCCCACTTCTATTTCACATATTATTGGTTTCTCTTTTTTTCTCCCAGATATTTTATCAGCTTCCCCCATCTCATGGCACTGGGGGATCTCCAGGAGCCTGGCTGTGGTGCAAATGTGCAATAATGGAGGGAAATCCATGCTAAATGTCTGTCACCTGCATGGCGCTGAACACCACTTCTGCTGGGGAACTTCTTGTGTCATAGGGAATGTCTGCTTCTCCAGGCTCCTGCTATGTTGCTGGCTTAACAATGTGGTTGATGCCTGCCCTGTCACAATGTTTTGGCATAAAATTCCAGCTGGAAACATAGCAGTTATGTCGGGGAGAAGCATGGAAAGGGCAGAACTGTAACGCAGGAAGGTGGGTAGGGAGCTGACCTGTGGGACAAACAGTTGGCTGGAATGGCTTATATAGTGGCCACATCACTCCCTCCACCCCATTTCTTTTTCCTGCAGACAAGTAGGGTGTGAACTGATGCTTCCTTTGTCAATAACCTGAAGCAAGGGAGGAAGAGGCAGGGTCATGAGGGAGAAGTGAAATGGGGCCAAAAAGCAAAGCAGGTCCTAGGAGAGAGGATATTGTCATGAATGTGGTAAGACATACATGAGAGGATTTTTTTTTTTTTTTAGAAAGAAAAGGAGAAGGGCAGGTAAAAGAGAGATGGAGTAATGAACGGAAAAGTGAAAAAAGTTCTAGACAGTCAGGAAGGAAAAATTATGGTGATTAATACAAGGAGTATAACAAGGAATACAGAAAATGAAAATAAAGAAATACAAGAACAGAAAAAAATATAGCCTTTTAGGACTGTTTATTTTCTTCTATTTTATTTGCAGACTTTCTTGAAAGTCTTTTGGAAAGAGTTCAGGTCAGATAGCTAACTTCTGATTACTAAAACTGATACTGCTGACTATTTCTCTGCTGTGGAGATTGCCCTTAAGCAACTGGCATTGTTTACTATTTTGAGTTAATATCTTAATGACATAACCACTTACATTTTATTCTGGTTTCCAGAGTTGGTCTTTCTTCCCTAAACAACCCTAACAAGACTCCGAAGTGACATTATGAAACGGCTGGGTAGCATGGAATTACTTTAAAGATAAAAAGACTTCAAAAATTGCCAAGTGTAACATTACATGCACTTGGAGCAACTTCAGGGGGTAGATTCTGAATGTATTGTGTATAAGAATCTATAATAGGCTTAAAAATCAACATTGGAGTTGTTACTTCACAAGTCTGTACCATGAGTCTCATAACTGAATAAAAAGGCTTAAAGATATGAAATGAGTTTCACTCGTTTTGCTGTGAAACTCAGAAGGTAGAAGGAAAATACAATTCATGGTTGCTATTTGCAAAGAAATCACTATTGTTATATACATCTCTAGATTTTTAGGACATTTGATTTTGAACATTTCAGCTGGCAATACAGAATGGTAGCCGAGTAAAAATAGCTTACTGTTTTGTAGACAGCCTGTGGCAAAGGGCAAATTTAATGTGAGCATAGTCAAACTCATCGAGCTGTGTCTAAAGTAATCCTGATCATCTACCAGGGGCTTGTTGGAGGAGATTGGAGCTCCTGCCTAGTTTATGCATCCAGAGTCCTTTTTGGGGGGGCTGGGGGAGGTAACAAGAAAATGAGATTCAGGAATTTGGGTTGGAGTTAGTTTAGTGGGTCATATATTCGGGTTCTGTTAGGAGTTCAGAAGTACTCTGAGGCTTTCTGCCATCCACCTTCTTTGACCATTGCCCTGTGTGGAGTTCTGTGTTTTCTGCATGTCTCCCAAACAAGGAAGATTCTTACCTAAAGTGTTACAGTCCAACTTCCAGTTCAAAAGAGGCTACCGCCTAAATCTAGACGGAGCTTGAGAAAGTGTGCCTCAGGCCATTGAAGCTTTTTGTACTGCACTTACTGCAGAGGAGACATGAGAGGAAGTCATGCCAGCAAGATGTAGGTTTTGCCCCTATACCTCTCCATTTCTGTGCTGGAAGTGGGCTGCTGAGAAAAGCTGACAGGAAATGCTGTGTTTCTCACACAGCCAATTACTTGCAGCAGCACCTGTGTGTTTCTTCAGTCCAGTGGACAGCCAATGAAAGGATGCAGACCCAGTGCCCATTTTCTAAATAATTCAAACAGCTTTTACTCCCCCGAGTTTACAGCAAATACTTGTTTCATTCTACTTCGCTCTGCTACCTCTTATTTGAAGGAATAACCTTCACTTTGTCCCTCATCACTTCTCTGCCCCACAGCACATGGTTCCAAAAGTGATGATAAACTCCAGTGCTACCATCAACCTCATCTAGCTGCAATAGTGTCATAACATTCCAGTTTTGCAACCACTTTACATATCATACACTTTAATTTTTTCTCCTGTTTCTTTTCTTAAAATGTTTTATTACAGGAAA